>PVKM010021329.1:0-22662 GCA_004027735.1 Carollia perspicillata
TATGTTTCCATTTGTTTGTGTCTTCCTTGATTTCATTCTTCAGTGTTGTGTAGTTTTCTGCATACAGGTCTTTTATCCCCTTGGTTAGGTTTATTCCTAGGTATTTTATTTTTCTTTTTGCTATATCAAATGGGATTTTTTTCTTGATTTCTGCTTCTGCTGTTTCATTGTTGGTATACAAAAATGCCTTTGATTTCTGGATATTGACTTTGTATCCTGCTGTTTTGCCAAATTCATTTATTAGGTTCAGCAGTTTTTGGGTAGAGTCTATAGGATTCTCCATGTACACTATTATATCATCTGCAAACAGTGACAGTTTTGTTTCCTCCTTTCCGATTTGGATGCCTTTCATGTCTTTTTCTTGTCTGATTGCTGTGGCTAATACTTCCAAAACTATATTGAAGTGGTGAAAGTGGACAACCTTGTCTTGTTCCTGATCTTAGCAGAAAAGATTTTAGTTTTTGTCCATTGAGTATGATGTTGGCTGTAGGTCTCTCATATATCGCCTTTATTATGTTGAGGAATGCTCCCTCAATTCCCACTTTGCAGAGTGTTTTATCATAAATGGGTGTTGTACCTTGTTAAATGCTTTTTCCACATCTATTGATATGATCATGTGATTTTTGTCTTTGCTTTTGTTTGTGTGATGTATTACATTTACTGATTTGCAAATATTGAACTTGCATCCTTGCATCCCTAGAATGAATCCCACTTGGTCATGGTGCATGATCTTTTTAATATATTCTTGGATGCAGTTTGCCAATATTTTGTTGAGGATTTTAGTGTCTATGTTCATCAGCAATACTGGCCTGAAGTTTTCTTTCCTTGTTGTGTCTTTATCTGGTTTTGGGATTAAGATGGTGTTGGCTTCATAGAAGGAGTTTGGGAGTCTTCCATCACTTCCATCACTTCGGATTTTTTGGAGTAGTCTGTGAAGGATAGGGATTAGTTCTTGCTTAAATGCTCTGTAGAATTCTCCTGTGAAACCATCTGGTCCAGGACTTTTGTGTGTCAGGAGTTTTTTGATTACTGCTTCAATTTCTTCTGCTGTTATTGGTCTGTTCAGGCTTTCTGTTTCTTCTTCATTGATTTTGGGAAGATTATATTTTTCTAGAAATTTGTCCATTTCACCTAGGTTTTCAAATTTGTTGACATACAGTTCTTCATAGTAATTTCTTACAACCCTTTGTATTTCTGTGGTGTCGGTTGTAATCTCTCCTCTTTCATTTCTGATTGTGTTTATTTCGGTCCTATCTCTTTTTTTCTTATGAGCCTGCTTAAAGGCTTGTTGATTTTGTTTATCTTTTCAAAAAAACAGCTCCTGGATTCATTGATCCTTAGTATTGTGCTTTTAGTCTCTATGTCATTTAATTCTGCTCTGATCTTGGTTCTTCCCTTCCTTCTACTAGCTCTGGGCTGTCCTTGTTGTTGTTCCTCGAGTTGTTGTAGGCGTAGGGTTAGGTTGTGTGTTTGAAATGTTTCTATCTTTTTTAGGTAGGCCTGTATGGCTATGAACTTCCCTCTCAGGACTGCCTTTGCTGTGTCCCCTAAGTTTTGGGTTGTCATTAGTTCATTTTCATTTGTTTCCAGAAACTTTTTGATTTATTCCCTAATTTCATTCTTGACCCATTCATTGTTTAATAGCATGCTATTCAATCTCCATGATTTTGAGCGTTTTGGGTTTTTTCCCTCGGGGTTAGTTTCTAATTTCAGTCCGTTGTGGTCAGAGAAAATGCTTGGTATTATTTAAATTTTCTTGAATTTGTTGAGGCTTGCTTTGTGTCCTATCATGTGGTCTATCTTTGAAAATGTTCCATGTGCATTTGAAAAGAATGTGTATTTGGCTTCTTTCAGATGCAGGGCTCTATATATATCAGTTAAGTCCATTTCAACTAGGGTGTTGTTCAATGCCACAATATCACTGTTGATATTTTGTTTGGAAATCTGTCCATTTTTGACAGTGGGGTGTTAAAATCCCCTACTATAATTGTATTGCTATCAATATCTTTCTTGAAGTCCTCTAAGATTTTCTTTATGTATTTGGGTGCTCCTATGTTGGGTACATATATATTTACAATGTTTATGTCTTCTTGGTGGAGTCTTCCCTTGAGTATTATGAAGTGACCTTCTGGGTCTCTCTTTATGGCTCTTTTTTTGAAGTCTTTTTTGTCTGATATGAGTATTGCTACCCTGGCTTTTTTTCCCTGTCCATTTGCTTGGAAATTTTGTTTCCAGCCCTTCACTTTCAGTCTGTGTAGGTCTTTTGTCCTCAGGAGGGTTTCTTGAAGGCAGCATATGTGTGGGTCATGCTTTCTTATCCATTCAGCTATTCTGTGTCTTTTGATTGGAGCATTTAATCCATTTACGTTTAAGGTTATTATGGATAGGTACTTATTCATTGTCATTTTTGTACCTATGTTCCTCTCTGTCTCTCTCTTTTCCTTCCTTTCCTTAGAGCAGTCCCTTTAGCATCCCTTGCAGCACTGGATTGGTGTATGCATATTCTTTTAGACTTCTTTTGTCTAGGAAGCTCTTTATTTGGCCTTCTATCTTGATTGAGAGCCTTGCTGGGTACAGAAGCCTAGGTTGTAGGCCTCTGGTTCTCATTACCTGGAATATTTCTTGCCATTCTCTTCTGGTTTGAAGTGTTTCCATTGAGAAGTCAGCAGCTAACCTTATTGGGTCTCTCTTGTATGTTACTTCCTTCTTCTCCCTTGCTGCCTTTAAGATTCTTTCTTTGTCTTGGAATTTTGCCATTTTAATTATGATGTGTCTTGAAGTGGTCCTCTTTGGGTTCCTCTTGATTGGGACTTTCTGTGTTTCCTGTATTTGTGTGACTTTTTCTCTCATCAAATTAGGGAAGTTTTCCATCATTACTTTTTCAAATAGATTTTCTATCCCTTGCTCTTCTTCTTCTTCTCCTTCTGGTATCCCTATTATACGGATATTATTACATTCCATATTGTCTTGCATTTCTTAATCCCTCTTCATTCTTTCTGAGCCTTTTTTCCTTTTCTTGCTCCTTCTAGGTGTTTTTTTCTACTCTTCCTCCAACTCGCTGATCCGATCTTCTGCTTCATCTATCCTGCTTTTGATTCTTTCCACTATGTTCTTCAGTTCAGCAATTGTATTCTTCATGTCCTCTTGGCCCTTGTTTATGTTTTCTATTTCCTTTTTCATGTTGATATAGTCTGCATTGAGTTCATTGTAGTTCTCCTGTAGTTTATTGTGATCTCATGGAACTTCCTGATAACCAGTTCTTTGAATTCAATATGATAGCTGACTTGCTTCCATTTCATTTAGCACTGTTTCTGAGGCTTCCTCCTTTCCTTTCATTTGGGGATTGTTTCTTTGTCTTCTCATTGCTTGTGAGACTCTTCCTGATAGCTTCCACTTCTCAAATGGATTTGTTCTGGCTCCCAGGGTTTATGGTGTGAACTGCTGTGGTAGAATGCCTGTGAGATTCAGTGGTGCAGTCTCCTGCGGGTATCCTGGTGTTCACCGCTTCCACCTACTCTTTTTTGTGATCAGTTGGTGGGGGAGGCAAAATGGTTTAAGACAGCAGGAGAGTATTCTATGATATTTACAGCAGCAGACAGTATATAAGAGATAAGAGATCTTTTGGCTATGTATAGTGTTAACTGTGATCTTCAACCCAACTAGACACTTTTGAGAAAGGATGAGAAGACAATAAGACTCTTTTTGGGGAGGGCAGGGTTCTGAGTTGGATCTAGAAAGCAGTGAAGTTGTGGGAGGTCAGATTCTGGGGTAAGGTGAGAGTAAAGTATAGTACATAGGTGTAGCGTATGAGAGAATAGTGTTAACCTCTCCAATAATAGAGTTCAGGAGACTGTGACACGGGCTAAAATCCGGGAAGGGTGCTGTGAAGTATTTATAATTGTGTGTAACAGCAATTATTTACAATAATGTTAGAGCAACACTCATATGCCAGAGTCTATGTGATCTGAATAACATGAAGAGGGGGTATAGGACTTTGAGTAGTGTGCTGATGGAACACAATTCATGTGAAGGACACTAAATTAGCAATACAACGTAGAAGAGAGAACAGGGGAAACCTGTCAAATGGTACAATATAACCTGTCCAGCAAAGACTATACAGAAAGAAGGGGAATACAAAAATACTATTGAGATAAAAGATGTAGGAATAATGAAAAAAGGAGAAAATAATAATAATCCAAATATGCAGCAACTTGCAGTTTCCCTGCAATAGCCGAGTGAAATTTGTCTCATTGTTTCAGCTGTTGGGTTGCCACCTCTTTGAGTCCACCTCAGGTTCTTTCACAGTTGCACGTTTTTTTCTCACTTGTGGGTATTTAAAAAAAATGGCAGGAGAAGGGAGAAAGAAGAGATAAAATTGGAAAGAAATGGTGAAGCACTAAATCAAGAAAGAAGGAAAGAGAGGAAAAAGCAATTGAAAGTAAAAACAGTCGTGAAAAAGTTAAAAATAATAATAATAAATAAAAAAGTAAAAGCTTACTCAAAAAAATAGCATTAAAAAAAAGCACACCTCTTGTTGGTTTCAAACTGGCCAAACCGGTTTTTCTGGTCTTCCTGGCTGCAGGAGGCTGGGGAGTAATTGGTGTAGCGTTTCTCCCTTCCCGAAGTTTACTCAGCCTATCTTGCAAGCACTGTCCCAAGAGCTAGTCTTGCTCCTTTCCCCAATATCTTAGATGTGGGAGTCCTGATTTTCTTCAGAGCGCTTTTCCCCGGTGGTTATCGCAGTAGGCTGGGGTGCAGGGGCGCCCACTCGGCTAGGCTGCCTCCATCCCATGGGTTTGGGCGCAAATCCTTCCCAGTGCTACGGAGAGTCGCAGTGCCTTCCGTATAACCTTGGGGTCTCTGCCTGGCTGGGTTGGGAGTCAGCTGTGGGGCTGTCACAGCAGATTACCCAAACAGTCCCTCTGTTTGATAAACTTCTCCTACTCAAGCCTGCTGCCCCATGTAGCCCAATTCTCCAGCCAGACCAGTAACTACAGGGTCAGTGCCCATCACTGCCTGTCTCTCAGCTCTCCCGAGCTGGCGACCACAGACTCCGCGGGTAATCACGGCCCCGTGCCTTGCCTCTTTGTCCTTATTCCCCTCTCTACAACTAGAACTCTACTGGTATTGCTCAAACCCTGGTCTGTCGGGGAGGGAGGGAGCAGGTGACCCGGCTCTCTCCCAAGGACTGTGGCAGGCACTCTGCTTTCAAGAAGACTGTGGTAGACCCAGCGCTCACTCTGGGTGCCGGGCCTCTGGCTACAACCGCACCCCGGTTCCCGTGCTGGTCCCCGGTACCTTACTGTCCTGAAATATCCTTCTTACCCTCTGGTTTCTGGTTTTTCATTGCCCACTACAGTTTCTGGACTCTTATTTTCAAATACACTGGGGTACTGTTGTCTGTCTGCTCTGTTCCTCCGTAGACTAGCCAGTTTTTCCTCCTGTGTGTAGGGAGGGAGAAGTGAAATCCACTCCCTCCTACTCTGTCGCCATCTTCCCTCCACGCCTATTAAAATTAAATCGGCATTTTTCTCCCACCAAATTAGAAAAAGAAAGCTTGACAATATCATGATGTAGGGAGGACACAGTAAAAGGAAACACACTGCTGGTGGGAGTGTACACTGGTCCAGCCACTTTGCAGAACACTGGGCAATATCTATTAAAATGTGGATCATATACACCCCATGGCCAAGCCATTCTACTTCTCAGTAACTGGAGAAATACTTGCATGTGTGTGAGATGTGTAGGATACTTGTTGAAGTACTGTTTGCAGTAACCACCCCTGAATAAAAAAATCTAAATGCTCCTCAACAGCAGAATGGCCACTGGACAGGATCAGAACAAGTCTCCCTGGAATGGAGAACAAGTCTACCTGGCATGTGGATTATTTTGTGTTAAAGACAACTAGCTCAAAAGACTCAGGAAGAGCTTTTCACCATCTCTTTAACAACCTAGAAGAACTTAGATGGAGGGCCTGGTCCAGGAAGAGTACTGTCATCAGATAACTGCAAGGAACATAGGACAGGTATGGTAACAGGAACTAGGCAAGGCTTGGAGACCAAAGTCCTGTCTATGACCCATTGTCTCTCCACAGCATGGCAAACATTTGCTTTTCCATCTCCATGGAAATTGCCTTCCTCACCTTTGAAGTCCCAGACTCCTACCCCTTCTCCTTAGCTCCCACATGGCATACAAGCCACATGTCTGCCTGTGGGTCTCCATTTTTCTTAAGGAGCTCCCATATGTATGAAATCAATTTTTTCCTCCTGTTAATGACCAGCCAAAGAATGTAAAAGGATAAAAGGAAAATTCTTTCTCCATAACCACAATATGGGAGAAAGTTCATTCTGTGAACACTACACAATAGTTTAAAGCTAACACCAAAGACTGCTCTTCAAGACACTCTCAAGTGAAAAACCAAGTTGCAGGGTGATGTGTGCTGTGTGACATCATCTCACAAAACACACAAACACAAACTCTACCATGTAACCTATATAGGTACAAATATGAACATAGGAAAAGTTCTAAACAGAGACACCAATGGTGACCTCCAGGGAAGGGAGAGGCGATCTGGATTAAGATGTCAAAAGAGCCCTGGCCAGTGTAGCTCAGCTGGTTGTGCGTAATCCTGCAAACCAAAAGGTTGCTGTTTAATTCCTTGGCCAGGGCAGGGCATGTCTGGGTTGTGAGTTGGTCCCTGGTTGGGGCAAGCACAAGGGGCATCCGATCCATGTTTCTCTCCCTCTCTTTCTCCCTCCTCTCCCCTCTCTCTCTAAAAATAAATAAATAAAATCTTCTTTAAAAAGTCAAAAGAATAAACTGACAGTAACCAGAGGGGCCGGGGAGGGAAATAACGGAGGGAAAGAAGGGAAACGGTCATCAAAGAACATGTATAAAGTCCCAGGGACAAAGCCAAAAGGGGGTATGATTGAGGGTGGGAGGAGGGGGTGGGTGGCATGGTGGAAAGTGGTGGCGGGAAAATGGAGTCAACTGTATTAGAACATTAATTTAAAAAATCATTTAATTTTTAAAAAAATTTTAAAAAGTCAAAAGAACCATAAAGGTCTTTCACCTTATCTATCATATTTAATTTATCTTCATGAGCTTGTACTTATGCCATTCCTATGGACTTATTTTTTGTAACACAGCAGGTCACCTTCACTGCCTCATCCCTGGTGGGTCATTAAATCTGGCAACTCCAGAATCAACAGAAGACACGATTGTGGGGATAAATATGGCCATAATTTTCACCACATGACTGAGACTTCTGTCTCCCCCTGAAACTTTCTCTTTACTCTGAGAAACAGGAAGCCCAGCACACCTGGCTTCTTGCAGTTCTAATACCCTAAAACCTATAGGCTTAATCCTTCCCCAGGGGTGATAACTAACATACTCAATGCAGACACTTCGCAATCAATCAAGTTAACAACTGAATCTCTTTTGCACTTACACTTAGGTGCGAAGAAAAGAAAGGAAATACTTGAGAGTTGAGGAAAGAGCAAGGGATTGAATTTAACAGGAATCCACAGAATCTGGGAGTAATTTAGTCAGGAAGGGGTTCTGAACGCAGAAAGAACTGGAGGGAAAGTGAATATAAAGTCTAAAAAGCAGATTTTTTAGCAACATCTAGTCTTTCATAATCTGGGCGTAAATCTACCTTTCCAGAACCTTTACTCAGCTTCATCTAGCCAGAGGAGCAGAATCTGTTAAAGGTAAGACCTATGACAATGGAGGGAAGTAACTGACCAAATGAAACACAGTGACCAGCCCAAAAAGAACCCATTCCAATCGACCCCATTTCTGGCATTAAGAGACCTCAGAAGCCCTAGTCATAAAGAAATAACCTATCCCAACTAAGAGTGGAGCAATGGAGAAGATGTCATTGCTTTATGTTTTATCACAACACCCCTGAAAAGTAGGTTTCTGTTTTAATAACTCTGTATATTCTTTCTCATTTCCAGTACTTAACATAAACTATAAAGATCTCTCTTTTTTGTTGTTGTTTACTTGCTTTGTCTGCCTTCAGCTAGAATATATGTTACATGAGGAGTATTAGGGGTCCAGGGCAGGCAGCCTCAAGATACCCCACAAGGGCACGTTGATTACTTCGAATTAGTTATTTGACAAGCAGTGAGTAGTTGATCCTGCCAGGTCTCCTTGAATGCGGGAAATAAATCTCCCGTGTGAAAGATGCCCTCCTTGCTCCAGGGGGCTAAGAGAGACACCCTGATCACTAAAGGAAGGAATCCAGGGTCAAAAAGCCTGGATAAACAAACCTTGTTACTGCTTACTGATGTACTATCCATGCCCAAAATTTGCTTAGGTTCTTCACTAAATGAGCCCCAAACTAAGTTTATTGGTCCTGCCAATTCTTCACAAATTTGTTTCTTTGGCTGGTTCATCATTTCTCTGAGCATCATTCATGATCTCCTGTGCACACATATTAAATTGGTTTTTCTCCTGTTAATCTGGTCTTGTGTCAATTTCCTTGTTAGTCCACTCGCAAGAATTCTAGAAGGGTAGGATGGTAATTTTCCCTCAACACCCACCAACAGAAGCAAAGAATTTCCCTGTTTGTTCACTACTGTATCCCCAGTATATCACATGTATAATAGTAACTCATAATATTTTCAACTGAAGGTGCGGCTACTTCCAGAAATTCAGCAAGAACCTTAAAACCTAGTACTTGTGGGATAAGATAGATCACTGAGCAGAGAGAGGAGTTAGGAAAAAGAACTGGCGATGACTCTATTTTGGAGGGGACCACTTCCATTCCTAATGCAAAGGACATAACATAGATTTTATGAGGATTCTTCTCTGTGGTTCTGTGGGCTGTTTAAACATTAGAAATTTCACGGAAGTGGCCCTATAGAGGAGAATGGGAGACCCTCATTACAAACTTTCAAAGTCTGACCCTCAGAGCTTAACTAAAATTTTACCCCATATCCATTAGTGACAAGGCTGGTACAAAAATAAGAGCAGTCACTTCCGCTTTTATTTGAAAAAAAAAAAAAACAGAGAGAGGAAAAATACTTACTGAACTCTGAACTTCCTCTCTTTTAACCACAACTTACTACTGACTTACTTTGGTAAAATGACTGGCAAATACACAATAATCAGGCACTTCATTTGGTGTTGACAGTTTCTCTTCAAAACCCTGCCTGGAGCATTGCCTCTGTCAGCCTTTGAAGGGAGCCAATCCAGGGATCCTGACGGGAAAGGACAAAGCTGACCTGAGGCTGCCACAAAACTGCCCAGCTCAGCTTTGCGGCTGCCACAGTCCCACTCACAGGACAGGCACTTTCCATGCCAAAATGAAACTGAGCCCAAGCAGGCAGACTATTCAGAGGCACAAATCCACAGCCAGATTTCCTGAAGGAAACTGAACACTGGGTGCAGCAACCTGAGTGTGGGTCCAGGCCCTACCACCTAGTCAGCTCTGTGATGCTGAGGAAGTGGCTTCACCTCTCTGGGCAACAGTTTTCCCATATGTTAGAAAGAAAGAAGGCTTTTGTTTCTGGTCCAGTCAAGCAAACTCCAACTGGACCCAACCTTTCTGCAGATGACAAAACTCTGGACAAATTTTTTTAATTGTTTTGTTTGACTGAAAATACTGGCAAGTAAACAAAATAAGCAGGTTCTGGAGGCGGCACAGGCTGAAACTTGAAAGAAACGGGTAGCCATTCCACAACTTTGACCCAGACAGCAGTTAGCACTGAGCGGTAGCTAAAACTCCAATACAAAAAGTCAGTCTGCTTGCAGAGCCAAGGGACAGATTTCAGGTCAACCACAGCTGCTGGGAACTCAGGAGGGAGTCCAAGAATAGAGAAAGCCAAGGAGGAGGAGCCGCAAATTTTGTATAAACTCTACCCAAGTGTCTACCTGGCTCTTGAACCCCACATGCATGAGGCAGCCTCAAAGAAAAAATAACCAGAATTGACATTTGAGCTGATGATGCCCAAGACACACAATTTACTGTTTAACCAAGCCAATCACTTACCAAGACTCTTAAATATCAACACTCTTCAGACACACAACAGAACCCAGAGTCCCTACAACGTAACACTCAAGATTATCCTGAGATTACTCAACACATGAAAGAAAAACCAGGAAAATGTGACTCAATCTCAAGAGAAAGTCTAATCAACCAAGGAAAAAAGGGAGGAATAATTCCCACTAGGTTGAAGCAATAATCTGGAATTGTATGAGATGCAATGCATTGAGCTGCACGTCATAGAAACCCCATCTTGAAATGGTTTAAGCAGTAAGAGAATTTATTATCTAACAAAGCAAAATTCCCAGAGGCAGATCTATATCAAGGTTAGCTACTCACTGACTCAAAAGGACACAGTTCCTCTCCATCTTTCCACACTGCCATTCACAGCACAGCAGCCTTGTCCCTCATGGTCAAAATATGGCTGCCACAGTTCCAAGATATGACATGAGGTGCTTGAAGACAAATGTTTTATCCTGTGTCCCCTTCTTTCCTGCTTTCTCTGTTGTCCTGTGAGAATGTGACTCTTGGAGCTTGCCACAGCCTTCTTGGCAACGACAATGACACTTGGAGGATGGCAAAGAACGAACTGCGAAGATCCCCGGTCTTTCATGACCCTGTTAAGCCTCTGATTACACTAACCCTAGAACGACCTGAGATAGGGTATGTGGCAAACTGGCTATAACCAATAAAGGATACAAGGACTGTCATGGAGCTAGTCAGACCAACTCCCAACAGATTTACGGCTTAGAACCAGCAGAGACCAGCTTGATCCAACATGATGACTAATTTCACCTTGTGGTAACCCCCATTATACGCTCATTGTAAAACATTAGCATACTAAACCACACACCCAGAGCTGCCATGGACACAAAATGGCCAATGAAGGTCTTCTGAGAAGTCTCCATCCATTCCTGGAAAAAATCTGATCATTCCTCACCCCTACTGATTGCTCTACCTCTCGATTAAATAAGCCTCAATAAAAGAAGTAACTCCCACTAGGGAGGGACTGCTGTGCCAGTGGAGTAGCTCCCTCTCTGCCTGACTGCTTCACTAAAAATTCACTTTCACTTTAAACTCTATGCTGTCTCTAAGAATTTTTTGCTGTGCAAAGCCAGGAACCCACAGTGTATTGTGGACCTTCCAGTCCCTGGGTCCCAGGAATACCTCTATCACACCTACCTCCACACAGCTTGTTACACTGTTCTGTTACTAACAAACTACCACCAGAACTGGAAAGCTAGTAACATTTGCTCTAAATAAAAGGCAATCATAAAAAAACACAATGAAAATTAAAATTATTATATTCTGACAGCCACATAGCCTGATGTTCTTTTATTCTTTTTCTTTGAAAGGGAGATTAGCATGCTTTAGAAAGATATTTAAGATGTAATAGCATGGCACTGAGACAGTCTCCTTAGCCAGAAAAATTAAAAGACAATTAAAGAAAAATGAAACTATGTAATTCCATGGTGTTTAATGTCATATACCATTAAAATCTTTGAGTACCACCAGTAATATGCTTTAGATATTTTGAGAAATACAGCCCACACATATTAATAACTCCCAAGTCTTTACCAACATCCTTGCCTTCTCATTATTCCCAATTGCCTTTAGAACACCTACACCTCAATATACCACAGTATCTCAAACTCAACACAGCTCAATGCAGAATTCACAATCTTCACCCCCCAAACTCTCTCCTCTTCTAGAATTTTCTACTGCTCATTATAATACCCTTATTCATTAAGACACCCAAACAAGACCTCCCTCGATGGCCAACAATGTTCATACTACTTTTTTTTTTGTACCAGTGCCAGGCAGAATGATGCTATGGCCCACACAAACACTATCATATTCGATTTTCACAACTCTATGAAGAAGGTACTGTCCTTATCACTTGCTCCTTTTTAAAACTGAGGAAGCTAAGGATAAGAAGTTTGCCTGGGGCCACAGGATCTGAACCCAGATCTGTCTAATTTCTCTTTTATCCTACTGCACAAAGCAGAGATCATCAGGCAAGAATTCCTCAACTGGCCTCTAAACTTATTTTAATTCCCACCCGTTTTCCCTTCTTTTCTTTTCCACCACCCTCTCCCCTGAATATGTCATCTTTGGTCCTTGCCTTACTCAACCACATGCTCACTTTTGAATCCTGCGGATCTTTTGTCCTACCCTCAAAGTTCTCCTGCCTTCTCTCTGCCCGCTCCAAATTTCTTCTCCAGGCTTACCATTCCGGAGCCTCATTTACTTCCTCAAAACACGGGTCCCTTCTCTCTCTCTTGCTCCTCCCACCTTACTGACTCTTCCTTGCTCTTTTCCTGCTTCTGCTTCCTCAAAACTCAACTCGGAACTTGGGCTCCAGTGCAATCTCCCCAGGACCCTGGGAAGCGAGCTGCTCCAGGTGTCCTCACCTGCATCACCATCACAGCACATTATCACACTGTGTTATAAACATTTGATTTATGGGTCTTTCCTATTAGACTGAGACATGCCAGAGGGCAGAAACAGGCCTTATTTCCTAACACTTGCCCCTGTATATGAGGAGGGAGCCACATATATTATTTGGACCACACTGTGCTATTTTTTATTTTATGTTACTCCCCTCTGAGTGAATTTTGAAAATAATACATAAGATGTAAACCACACCTTGACACACCACCTTCATGCCGTAGGCAAAGGCTAATTAGGTCTCCTGGCAGAGTGCTTGAACGATGAGCTTCAGAATCACATGGCCTGGGTTTGTCTCCTTCTTCCAATACTTCTTAGCTCTAAGACCTAGAACCAATTCCTTAACATCCTTGAGCATTAGTTCCTTCATGGAGTTAAAATGAGACTTTCCTCCTGGGGTGCTACAGACATTAAATGAAGTCATGTATGAAGTGCCCAGCTTGGTGCCTCAATAAATTAGAACGGCATAGTATTATCATGCCATGGACATGCCTGCTACATGTGACCCCTTCCTCCCAAAGGCTGCAAGAACTTTCATAGTTCTCACCCTGTCCTCCCAGCCCAGCAGATCAGACTCAAAGAAATCAGCCGACTGGGGTCACACGACACTGAAAGACTTGAGACCAGAAGCCATTTTTTGAATTCCTTACTCAGGGTTATGAATAAAAATCTACAGATCTGCAAACTCCCTCACTAAATAAAGAATATTTAATGGAAATATTTCCTCCTACTAGGAATTTTCACAGCCAGTCAAACTGTCCAGTTTCTTCCACTTCTGTGGCAAGCACGCTCTCCTGTCCCCGGGTGGCATCGTGCACCCCAGAGCCTGTCTGGCTGCTGTCCTGCCTCCCTCTGCCAGGGCATCCCCACCATAGTGCTCTCCCTCCCAAGCCCTTCAATCTCATTGAGTCGGACCTGAATTCAATCCAGCCTCTGCAAGTCTCAAGCAAATGCTTTACCGTCGCTAAGCTTATTTCCTTTTTGATGAGTGGGAATAATAATAACAGAAAATCTTAGTGGAGGGTGAAGGTTAAAGGGATGAAGTCTGGAAAATGCCCAGCTCACTGCAAGTCACAAATATTAGCTCTTTATCATCATCAAAATTATCATATCATCATCATCACTATCAGCATCATCAATCTGTTTCATAGATATATATGCCTTTTATGCAACCCTGATCTCAGACCTGTGCTTGAATCCTACCTCTATGTAACTTTGGAAAAACGTCTTAACTCTTTGTGCCTCAATTTTCCCAGCATGAAATGGGAATACTAACAGTAGCAACCTCACAGGTTGGGATTGAGTTAATGCATGTAAAGCACTTAGGAGAATGCCAGGCACATAATAAAAACTCTTTCAAGCTCAGCTCATCAGAGTCAGCAGCATTTAAAAGCCTTCTCTGAAGATGTCCAAGAAATCTAAAATTCCCTGGCCTGAACTTCCAGTTAGTAGAGATCCTCCCAGGGACTAGAGAAGAACATACACATATATTCAAGCAGGGATACATGTAGCTCTGATATCATTTTTTTTCTTGAATTTGACTTTCTTGTCCCATCTGAAGATCCCTGGATACACTGTGCCCTTGGGCCCCAAATCAGAGAAGGCCAAAAGAAACACAATGAGGCCAGCTGCCACTTGGGCCCCCACTTACTGGGGAAACCAGAGATTATAAACACACACAATCGCAGCCCTTAGCAGTCCTAGCAGGAGGCTGAGCTCAGCAGAGCGCAACGTAGGGGACAAAACTCCCCTCCCTGCTGTTCCCACCTCTCCCAGTGGCTCTGTGCAGACCCTCAACACCTCCTCCTCCCTCCCTCCCTCTGTGCTGATTCTGTTCATAAAACACTTCTTTCTCAACCCACATTATCCCCCAAGATAACCAGCTCATTCTCTCTGCAGGAGTGGGACAGCTCTCTCCTGCCACTTGACACAGCACTCAACACTTACCCAAGTGACAAGTCAGTCCACCAAAGCCAGCAATCCCATTGAAACACTCTTATCCCACACTTAGAATTCTATTTGGAAAAATAACTTTTGTTACTGTTCTGGTAAAGATCAAAGGGTACAAGCAAAATAATCTTGGGATGTTGTGATGGAGTAAGAATAAAACAACTAACTGTAAGGAATTCAAAACAATGCATTTATATCATTTCTAAAAACAAATGAGGCCTCGACAGTCTGCAGGCCAAACTCACGAGCCTCCACTGCCTCTTGTCCCTACCTTCCACAATGATTTTCAAATTGTGCTGACCATGGCCCACAGTGAAAAATGCATTTTACATGTAACCCAGTTCACACATGCCTAGGCATGCATACATGAAAGTAAGTTTTATGCAACAATATTTACACTTCCTGAGTCTGATGCATTCCTAATATCTCCCATTCTGTTTTTTCATTGTGGTCATCACCTACTAAATTGATTTCATGACCCTTTAATGAATGACAATCCACAGTTTAAAAAAACACATGCAGAAGAATTCAAGAAAATCCATCCCAGAGTGGAGCTAAAATAAGTTGTAAGAATTAAGGGTAACAAAGGCATTAAAATCATGGAGTCCAGGTTTAGAATACAGGTTGGAATCTCCTGTGACTCCGAAGAGTATGGTCTAAGGGAAGTAAGGTGGTATGATCTCCCTCCTGGTAGCTGGATGACCTTGGACAACCCATTCCCATATCCTTAGGTCTACTTGGATTACGGCTTTCTATGAATGGTTCTGGCAAGATACCGTCTATGAATATAGACGGCATCTAATCCACTCTGTGAAGGAACCAATGAAGCTCCACAGGCTGGCTTACTGATGGTCAAGGAAACATAGTTTGGAATGTATCTCTAAGAGAGACCTGGAGGGAAGCAATGGACCTCATGGTGCTTCCCCAAGACCCTCCTCACACCTGCAGCGCCAGGATACTCACCCTCAGCATCCGGGAGTGTTGAAATCCAACATCTCACAGCTGCATCCTCGCTGGGAGCCGATCCTTGAACAAGTGCCTTACCCAAAGTAATACCACCTTTCCAAGAGCAGCCCACTTGGTGTAGGTCCCCACTGTCCCAATTCTAAAGGCCATGACAGAGCCAGCCACAGGATTGGCTGTAGCCTCTATTACAACTAGTGCACCACAATTCAACCTCTCTCTCTCCCTGCTAACCTCAATCCCTCATAGGTATTGTTCTCAAGAGCTACTCCCCCAATAAGCCACCGGTGTGCAAATTTTCATCTTCTAAAGACAAAGTAGCAATGACACTGGTCAGAAGAATGGGTGAGAACTAAGCAAGAATGGTGCCTTTAGGATGTTGAGCATAATTTTAAGAAATTTTTTTCTCAGAACTCATATTTAATGATCAATCACATGTTTTTTGCCTGCCCCATGTCATTCAGTCCACATGGCACCCAAGGAGGTAGGTTCTGTGTGATTAACCTCATCCCACAAAGGAGGAAACTACAAGTTAAAGAAGTTAAGAAAGGTGCCCAAGACCTCGCATGTGATCATTGTAGGAGATGAGGTCTGAACTCATGCCCTTGACCTCATTCTACTTCACCACAGTTCTGTGATCATATATCTGCTACAGTGGATTACACAGATTTACCCACATGTCTGTCTCTTCCTCAGATGCCTCCCTCCTCAAGGGCAGAAGCCTTGTGCTCTGAATCTCAAGTTCTTAGTAGAGCTCCAAGTGTATGGCAAAACCCAATTGTAGTAATGGTAATAATGCTTGTAGTGTTCAGTAGCAGTGGTGGAAGTGTTCAGTAGCAATGGTGGAACTGTTGGTGAAACTGTTCAGTGGTAATGGTGGAAGTGTTTTATATAAACTAAGCCCCTCACTGTGCCCTTTATACAGCATCTCAGTTTACCCTGCCACTCCCCTATGAGGCAGGTCTTCCTATTAGGCTTAAGCAGTGAGCACAGACTTAGGAGCTGCCATAGATTCAAGGGCAGTTTCACAGTGGCACACTCTCTACTTCAGCATGTTTTAAAGAGCTGAGCAGTCAGGAGGGCCTTGCTGAAATTGGCCTGGTCAGTTCCCAAAAATGCCACACATAATTTGAAGCTTCTCCCATCCCAGGGAAAGAGTGTGTTCCCTTTGTTGTTTTTTTTTTTTACTTCTGGGAAGGCTTGTGGTCTACACTCACCAAGAGAATATGGCAGAAGTGACACTGTGCAAGTCCTAAGCCCCAGCTGCAAGAGGCCCTACAGCCTCTGCTCGTGCACTGGGGAATGCACTCACCACTATGAGGCCAAGCCCAGGCTAGCCTGCTAGAAGGTGAGCTGCCACCTGGAGAAAGGCCCCAGTTGTTCCAGGCACCCCCACTGAGCCTCCAGATATGTAAGCCTGGCCAAGAATAGCCAACTGCTGCCTAGACCAGAAGGACCACTGCTGAGTCCATCCCAAATTACTGACCCACAAAACTGGAGCTAAACAAAATGGTGGTTATTTTAAGCCACTAAGATGAAGGGGGTTGTTATACAACAATAGATAACTAGGCTGTTAGGTGTCCAGTCAAATATCCAAAAGTAGAACCATGAAAGGATTCTTCCATCGGAGAGATGACAAATAAGCAAAAGGAAAGAACTAACTGGGTGATCCTATCCCTGACTCAAAAAGAAGTGTTTACGATGTGCACCAGCAAGCAGAAGAGATGAGAATTCTAACTGGTTGGAAACTGGAAATTCTGACAAGAACAAGATTGTTCTCATAGCAAAAGCAAGAAGAGAGCCTCTTTATTTCTTTCTTACTAATACAAACAGACCATCCTCTCTCTGAAACATACCCTCATATGTTTGATAAGATAAAGGGGTCTAGAGTTTCACATCTCAGTTCTCCTGAAGTCAAGTGAAAGATAAAATTGAATACAACACCCCAAAGGAAGTAAAAGAAAACCATGGCTTTGGGATGGGAGCAAGGTTTACTGGGTTCACTAATACCTGTTTTCTTTTCTTCCTGGAAACAGGGCTGGTAGACATATCCCAGGACCTCCTGCTATTGACATGGCTCTGTGCAGTTGTTGCCGAAGAACGTGAGCTAAACATACATCTCTCCATGCTGTAGTGGTTGTGAAATAAATGTGCTTCTCCATGTTCCCTTACCCCACTCACAGCAGCCTGATGGAGAAGAACCTGGGTACCTGTGTAGAAGACCTACCTGACCAGGGTCACCCGCAGGGTTCTGTGCTGTGAGGGAGAAATAAATCCCTTTCTGCCAAACCACAGAGTTGTCAGGACTTATCTGTTACAACAGCTTTCATGGATTCTTCCTAATACCTTAACTAATACAGAACTTTAAAATGCAAGCCCTTAAACATAGCTTATGAGCTGAAGTTTTCCAGGTATTAACAGAGCTTAATTATTGGGCGGGAGAACTGTCACAATGCCCTGGCTTTCTTGTTCTGCAGTTTCCAACTGACGGGCAAAACTTGAATAGGAAGCAGATGTCCCCCAAGAAGGCACACGGCATTATCCCTCAATGGGTGACTCCAGATGGATTTCACTTCTGTGTGCAAAATGAAAATCCCAACTGACATTCCTCAGATTCAGCCTTACTGATTTAAAACTCTGTGCTTTTTAAATATTTTCAGTTAAGTGCAATATACATAACAGAAATGTGGTCACAAGTATAAAGCTCAATGAACTTTTATAGTCTGAATACACCATGGAACTAGCACCCCGGTCAAGAAAAAGAACATGGCCACTACCCAGGAGCCCCTTAGTCTCCACCAAGTCCCCCCAAAGGTTATCACTGTCCTAAACACTATCACCTATGTGATTTTCACCAGTTCCTGAACTTCAAGTGCATGCAATCATACAGAATGTACTTTTTTGTGTCTGCCATTTTTAGCTCGCATTGTTCGGGAGTCATCTAAGCTGTGTACCTTGTTCATTGTCATTGCTGTGCACCCACTACTCCACTGCTGGTGGTGCTTAAGTAGCTTCCAGTTTATATGACATTAAAGAAAATCCTTTTCACTCCAGTCCACCAGGTCCATGATGAACAAAGGCAGGGACTTCGGGGGAGAAACTGTTGATCTTCACAGAGAAATTGGACAGAGCCTGAGGTTCTGTCAAAAGTTAAGACTGCAGTGTTCATGACCTTCTGAAAATCACTTCCCAACAGGCTCTCATGAGGGCAAACATTTTTTATTCAAACAAAAAGTGATCAGAGTTTATAAACTAGAAAGTCATACACTCTTCATAAAATCACAGATAAAGCTATCACAAAACTAGTACCAAAACCCAAATCAAATTACTTCCCCTGTTGAGTCATTTCTCCCCTATACTTTCATATACACAACTATTTAAAAGCACATACTATGAACCAAGTGTGGAGCTAGGTACACCAGAAACAATGGGAAATTAGAAAGATGTAGTCCCCACTCTCATGAAACTTACACTGTGGTGGAGAAGACAGATACTAAACACTCAAATTATACAATTAGAAAATATAAAAATAACAAGGGGTTATGAGATTGTACAAAGGGGGAACATGATTTGGCAGATCTGGGAAGGGGTCTTTGAAGAAGTGTCATCTGAGTTAAGTTCTTAAAGGCAAGTAGGAGGTGAGCAGGGTAGGAGGACAAGGAGTGATTCAAGCTGAAGACAGAGCATACGTAGAGTTGCAATAGACAGAGGTGCATCATGGTTGAGGAAGACCACTTGGTCTTCGAGTAGAAGATTAAAAGTGAGTAGAAGGGTGGTACAAGGGGAGGCACAGGAGAGCCCAGACTGGCAAAGATTTATAACTCATGTTACGGATTTTGGATTTAATCCTGGGAAGAACAAAAAGCCAGCCACCTGGATATCTACTTGAAACAGGAGGTCCCTCCCTTGCCACTCCATGTGCTAATCCTGCTTCTCTAAGTGCAATCTTTGGCCCATATACAATCATCAATACCTCCAAGCATACATTTTGTCACAAACAAAATAATCCAAGTAACTATCAAAATTTTATAGTTTGCCTAAACTATAAAAATGATCCCCTTCTCCAGGGAGAGAATGAAGGCCTTTGATTAGAGGGCTTTCCTACCATCACAGTAAGATAAGAGATGCCCTGCCAACCTCACTCTCCACCTTCACCCACACTACTTAACTTGTCAGCTTCTTCTTCAATCTAAAAGAACCCATAAACATTCCTTCCAAAGGGTAAAGAATTTAAAATTTTAAATTTAAAAGATGAAATGGTCAGAAATATATTTAAGATGAAATGCCATCAACGTCTTTCAAAACAAGGCAGCAGATGGGGCAGTCACAGATTTCAATTCAGCTTTCTGACATTTCTCACACATTAAAGCATCAAAAATCAGGAAAGGATTGCATGGAAAGCACCGCACTCTTCCATGTTCAAATCACCGGTCAACCCCTAGACAGGCACTCCTCCCTCAGAGCCACGATAAGGTGCACCCAACACTCCTGATCACGATATGTAAGCACACTGATTCCTGCATCATCTCCTTGATTCACGAGTATTCATTCCTCTTGCTTCCTCAACAAGATTATCAACTCAGTAAGGACAAGGCAGTGCCCTAGAAGTAATGGAAATAGAAGCTGTTTATAAACTACTCCCTCTATATTAGGTGTAAGGAAACACTTGACCCTATAAAGGAAATACTTTATTATGACCCCTTACCTCTGAAGACACAAAGCTCAGAGAGTTTAAGTAACATGATTGAGGTCCCATAACAAGAAGCCAAAAATTAAACCAATGCCTTTCTCTCTCCAAAGCAAAAACCCTTCCCCAGCATTATAGCACATGCTCAAAACCATGGACTGGATCCATGACAGCAGCAGAGAGGGAGCAAAGGAGGGGAGGATGCTTTCAGAGGAAAAAGAAGTCCCATGGTCTTCTGCATCTAAGGATGCAGTGAAAAGAGATACCCTTATTGTCAGAAAAACAACCCAGTAACCACCTCTCAAAATAGAACCATCAACAACATGACTGACAGGAAAATCCAAATGTCTCTTTGGCGCATGGAAATATAGCTTTTTAATATATTAAAAAGTCAAACCATCCAATACAAAGTCCAAAAGCCTCTTTATTTTATCCATATAGAACCCCTAGAACACATTCAGAATAAGTCAAAAGGTGAGCGGAGTTTCACTCACAGGCCTCTGGGATCTGCTTCTAGAAGGGACAGAAGTAGAATCATTAAAGCAAGTGCCAGTAACATGCAACGTGATGTGGTAGCTGCATGCATACACACACGCCCTCTTTATGATTTTACTGAGAAAATTCAACCTGGTTTGCAGCATATCATACAAGTCCATACAAAAAAATACCAAAAATAAAATTAACTTTTGATTAATCTTTAATGGATGTTTTTTTTTAAAGTGTACATTCTAATATGCATGTGTTAACTACAGACAAAAGTGACTTGGATTCTATAGGGCAGATGTTGATGAACAGCAATGATTGGTTCATGCAATACTTGGAGGTTTTTAAGAACAATTTATATTAGAAAGCTTAAAAACATCTTTTCTAGTCTACACAGAAAAGGGAAGCACCGGTTTACTCATTATAATCATCAATGTCTTCATAGTCATAAAATTAGTGCACTGGGTTTTTCTATAGAGTCCATGGGAAGTTTAGGTCTTTCTCACAAGGCCCGGGGTGAGAAAAGATACACTTAACAAGCCTGGCTGTCTGGGCCCAGGCACTGAGCTGTGCACTCCTTGGTGTTACCCAAAGTCTATGAAGAAACATACCTGAGAGGAAAACCCATCTACATACACGAAAGAGGCATAGTCATCTACTGAGTTCCAGAATTAACTTTGTTCCATGGTTTCCTGCAGCTAATTAAGTAATAATGATCATCTCACTTACAGTCATTGCCACTTAGGGTGAATATTTCTCTTGCATCACCTCAGAACTCCTCACCATAACCCTATAAGGTAGGTATTACTAGCCTCACGTTACAGATGAGAAAATTGAGGCCCCTACAGGCATGACTTGCCCAAGGCCACACAATGAGTAGGTAGCACAGCAGAGATTCAACCCAGTTCGATCTCACTCCAACCCCGTGCTACCAATACTGAATCTTGAATCTCTATATTTTATTGCCTCCCTATTTCTACTGAAGTGACTGCTTTTTTAGGTTTGTTTGTTGTTGTTTTTTATCCTCACCCAAGGACATTGCTTTTTCACTGCTTTGAGAGACAGAGAAAGAGAGAAACATCTATGTGAGAGAGGAACATTGATTGGCTGTTTTCTCATATGCATCCTGATCAGGGATACGACCCACAGCCTTTTGGACTATGGGGCAACACTCTACCTCTAACTGAGCCACACAGCCAGGGCTGAAGTGACTTCCTCTAAAAACAAATTTCCTCTTCTCCAAAGTGCAAAAATTTATTGGAGTAAGAGTCTGATTCCACCCAAAGGCTCATCTTAATTACAATTAAAGTACAAATGGAGCTTCTAGGCTCCTCTAAAGAATGCCCTAGAGAGAATTCTGCTTTGTTTATCTGAAGAGTCCCACTTCTACTCCAGAAATGAAGCAGACTCATAATAAGGATTCTGAGCCCCAGCTCCCTGTCACCAGAACCATCCTTAAACTACCTCTTAAACTGAAAAACAGAGTGGAAACACAAAGGGAGAAATTACATGGCAGTCTATCCAAAGTTTTATCCTCTCATGGTACAAAAGCAAGAAAATCTGTTCTTAAGCTCCCCTGGGCATGCAGAAATCCATAACTTCCATTGGTTAATGGACTTGGCATCCATCCTCCCACCCCATCCCAGCGTCCCCAGTTTCCATAACAGCACAATGGAGCACAGAGGCTTCTGTAGTTTCAGGCAAGTTCCCTTGCCTTATGATTATCTTACACACTTCCCAGCCAAGAACAACACAGATTATATCCTCACTCCCCTTCTGCTTTTGAAGTGGAACACCCCACTCACATGCACACCCTTGCTTTTAGCAGGGAACATGGCTACTTACTCCTCTGCAGCATGTTGTGGGTATGTCATTAAGTTCTAGCTAAAAGCACAGAGGCAGAAGTATCTTACGGCAACATCCATAGTGACCATGCCTTTCTTTACCCTTTCCTTCCAGCTGACTAAAATTGGATGTGATGACTGGATAGTCTAGCATCTGTCTTGTACCATGAGATCACTGTCAGTCCTGGGATGGCATAGTGGAAAAATGAAAGGAACCTAGGGCTCTGGGCTCTGGACTCCTGACTTCATGGTGAGAATAAAATCATATGTATTTTCTATAAACTGTTGAT
>PVKM010021330.1:0-22686 GCA_004027735.1 Carollia perspicillata
CTAGAGAGGCCTAACAGTTTCATAGTCAAAAGACTGGTGCCAGTGGGACCTCAGTGCCTGCTGGCCCAGTGCTGCCTCACAGCCCAGGCTCCACTCTCCGTATGCCAGTGCTGCAGTTCCCAGACACCCAGTGCAGCTCAGGTGGCCCTGAAGCAACAAGGCTGCATTGGCTGAGCATCTGCAGGGCATAAACATTGGCAGCCTCCATGGGAGCTGCGGGGAAGCCAGGGCTGGAGATACCCAGCTAAGCCTCTGGCTCAGGACACCAACCTGAGGGAGCCCTGGGGACCAGGCAGAAAGTAGGGCCATCCGTTTAGTCATGGAGTTGACATTGTCACTATATTGGGTCTGAAAGTCAGAGCATTGAGCAATGAGGATTACTCGCCAGCCTTAAGATCTCATGGAATTTGCCATGTAATTTGGATGTACTTTAGACAAGTTATGCCTTTCTTCTTTCCTATTTCTCTCTTTTGGAATGGAAATGTCTATTCTGTGCCTTTTCTGCAATTATATTTTGGAAGCACATAACATTTTGTTTCAAAGATTCACAGCTAAAGAGGAATATGCTTCAGAATAAGTTGTACCATGAGTCTCACTCATATTTGATCTAGATGATTTTTAGATGAAAATTTGACTTTATACTTTTGAGTTGATGCTGGAAGTTAAAATGTGGGAGGCTGTTAAGATGAAATGAATGTATCCTGTATGACAGATGAACGTAACTTGGAGGGGGAGAGTGGCAGAATCCTATCAATTTAATGTTAGTATCTCTCCCAAAATTCATGTGTTGAGATTTTAAACCCCAGTATCTCTCCCAAAATTCATGTGTTGAGTTTTAATGTTAGTATCTCTCCCAAAATTCATGTGTTGAGATTTTAACCCCCAGTATACTGGTATTAGGAGGTGGGGCCTCTGGAAGGTGATTAGGTCATGAGGTGGAGCTCTCACCAGTCAGATTAGTGCCATTATAAATGACCCTCCGAAGAGTTCTCTTGCCTGTGCCACGTGAGAACTCAGTGAGAAGCCAATCATCTATGAACCAGAAAGACGGCCTTCAAATAACACCAAATCTTCACGCGTTTATCTCAAACTTCCCAGTCTCCCAAACTGTGAGAAATAAATTTCTGTTGTTGCAAAATCACCAAGCTGTGGCCCTCCATCACAGCAGCCCAAACAGGCTGAACTGCAGGTGTTTTCTCCAGTAAATCTTTTTCAGTCTAATCCCATCTCGGTATCTGCTTCTCAGAGGACCCAAAATAGTAAATGGGGGAAATAATGCTCCTTATTCCTGTAGCCTATTTTCATTTTTTCACTGAAATTCAACACTCATGCAGCAAGCATATTTGAGCACTTACGTATGCAATGATCCATGGAGTAACCTAAATCAAACACCACAAAAATTTCTCAGTTATAGTTGTTTTCCAAGCCTCTATGGTTTTGTGATACATATTAATGACTTGGCCTCGGTTCAGTATACTTTTTATGTTGTAGAGGAATATTGGTTATCTTCTAAAAAGAAACACTGTGTACTACTAATAAAGGGGAAAAAAGTTAAAACTTTAACATTTTCCCAAATATTTTAAATGTATTGATACACAGGGATAGAGAGAGAAAAGACAAAATAATAATAATAATAATAATAATAATAATAATAATAATAATAATAATGGCAACAATAAATGTTGATTGCTGAGTGGTAGAATTATGGGTTATTTTTCATATTTACTCTCTTCATTATATTATTCTAAGTTATCCAAAATTCCTGCAATAAACAGTTTGATAATGAACTAGATTTACATATTTTGAAGTTGCATATTGATAAAGCAAATAAGAAAAGATTATATTCTAGTTTCAAAGACCTTAGTTAGACTTACTTAGTGTGTTGTCATGGGAATAAGACTTACTATATATTTTTATAATTTTTTTGAAAGATCCATATATGCTGTTCGGTCTCCTAGATTACCCGAATCATCTCTCTGCAGTTTGCTGTACATATTTGTGTAAGTCTTATTATTAAACTATCAGAAGCCACCCTTTTAAACACAAGAATATTTAAACACAACACTCATTAACACCGAAGAGACATTTAAATTTAACATCATTGTGGAAAGAATTTTGAGGAGCAGCAATGTCTGAGCCTGAGATTCACTTCAGTTCCCTTTCACAACACTGTTTTTTTTTTTTCTTTTTGCATAAAAACGCATCCCCTTACTGGGCTCCTTTTTTGCCCACAGCAAAGAAGTGAGATGTAGCACAAGCCTGTACCTAAAAGATAAAAAGCAAAGGACATTACACTTTTATCCTTGGGAGATTTCATTTTGCCTGCTTCATTATGTCTACAGCAAGCTAGTCTTTCAACATCTGTGCCATTCAATTTCTCAACCAGAACCCAGTCGAGAATAAAATATAAATGCTTTCTAACTCTTGCCAACGCCCTGAACAACTGTTTAAATAGAATTTCAGATTTCTAAAAGCCCACTAAATATAGAAAAATGAAGATTACCATTCAAGAACTATGGAGCAAAAAGACCATTAAAGTATAAGAAATAATAGCATTACTGGGAATATGAAATCATCTTTTGTTTGTCTGAGAAGACTTATTTCATTGTTTTGAAGACTAATGTCAATTTGAACTATAGAACTCTGGGCTAAAATATTTAGCTTTAACCTCTTCCTATAGAGCAAGGGTGTCAAACTCATTTTCACCGGGGGCCACATCAGCCTCCCAGTTGCCTTCAAAGAGCCGAATGTAATTTCAACTCCTTCACAGTTAAGGAGTAGTTACATTTATACAGTCCTAAAATTATTTCGGTCCTTTGAAGGCAACTGCAAGGCTGATGTGGCCCCCGGTGAAAATGAGTTTGACACCCCTGCTATAGAGAATTTGAGCCAAGATGAGTAGTCCAGGGAGTACTCAGTGAATGGTGAGGCTTTTTGGTGGTCGTGAGAATGCTGAGAGGGGAAATGAAATAAATTTGGGAAATGTTGACTCTACTCTGAAAGAACCAGAGTACTCTTTCTGATTTTTAATAAATCCTCACTTGGCATATTGTTCATTGATTTTTAGAGAGGGAGGAAGGGAGAGAGAGAGAGAAACATAGATGTGGAGGGAAAACATTGACCAGTTGCCTCTTTCTCGCAGCCCAACTGGGGATCAAATCCGCAATCTAGGTGAGTGCCCTGACCAGAAACTGAACCTGCAACATTTTGGTCTATGGAATGATGCTCCAACCAAATGAGCGACCCTGCCAGGGCCAGAGTTCTCTTCTTTATGTTGCTATGAATTTGACTAGTATTCCCAATCTTAGATTAGTATATTATTTTTTGAAAGTACTCTTCAATTACACAAAGCCAATAGGACTTGAAATATAAGCAATCTCATTTCACAATGCAGAGCACCAAAACCTAAAAAATAAAGCAGATCCTTATCATAAGGTTTTGTTAATTACTCATGTGTAATATAACAATACTGGACTGAGAATTAAAGAAAGCAAAATTCTAATCCCAGACACATTCTGTATTGGCTATGCTAATTAAAGAAGCAAATCAAACTTCCTTTTCTGTTTATTTACCTACAAAGTGGTTTAACAATACCTGCTCTCTCAACCTCGAGGAATAATTTGAGATTTAAATGAGAAAATGACATAAAAATGTTGTGAACATCATGAAGCATTACTTAAAATAAAAATGATTACTTTCAGCTACAGTAAATTATTAATGTATATCACATGGCAAATATGGCAATATGGATTCCTACTCCATCAACAAAGGCAAAAACATAGTAAGGGACATAGGACAGAAGGCACTGGTCAGAATTCTCTCTCTCTCTCCCCTTATCTGTATGTCTATCTCAAATGTGTATACCACCCCTGAGCCAGCTATGGACAGAAACTTGGGTTACAAAAGAAAGAGTAATATTTAAGAGCAAATTAAAGATATTCTTTAACTTAGTAAAAACAAAATCTAAGTGTTTTATGTTTTTAATATTTAATAGATATAATATTCAATATATAAAAATATTCATTTTTCTTCAATATGCATATATGAGAAAGATAATACAATTAAAACCCTACCTTGTACCATTCACCAAAATAAAGTCTATTTGATGAAAAGAATTAAATATCTATTTTTTTCATTTAAACCAGCCAGAAAAAAAATAGATGATAATCTCTTATATGCAAATGAAAACTTTCTAGGCACAAAGGTAAAAACCATAAAATAAAGCATTGGTAGAATTAATAATAAAAATTAAAACCATATGTATCAAAACAACATCATAAACAAAAATTAAAATAAGATGATAAATGGGAATATTAATATGTTAACTAAGGATTGTTATCATTATATATAACTCAAAATTAATTAATGCAAATAATATAATGAAAATTTAATATGAAAGTTCTCAAAAGAGTGTATATAGTCAATAAATATATCTTTAAAAGGTCAATGTTCATCATAACAAAAATTAAAATAAAGCATAATAATTTTTATCCTAGCAAATTGGTGAAGGTTTTAGGAAGACCAGCACAACTATAAATGGCTGATGGAAACTAAAATTACTGTAGCATTTTTCAAAGGTCACTTAGCTATATAAACTATTTCACTTGTTTAAAATAAATTTGCTGAGTACCAATAAAAGTCAGTACTTTGCTACAAACTGTGGAAAGAACAAGAAAGGCAAAATTCCACCATCAAGAAGCTTATGATATAATAATGGAAACAAGCATAAATTGTTTCACAAATAGGTATGCTAAGGTAGTAGTGGCATGAGATTACTGAAAGAAGTAGAGGGACTTGAGATTTATTTTGGATACAGGAGTTATAGACCTTAGCATGAGGTGTTTGCTATCAAGAACATGCTTCTAGCATGCCCAAATGACATGCCGCGCAACAGGGTAGGTGGTGGACCGTTCACTAATGGGGCAAACCCCAAAAGAGGAACAGGCTGGGAAGGGAATAAGGAGATTAGATCTGAAAATGTTAGGTGCGACAGGCCTGTGAGACGCTCAAAGTGAAGATGTGACCAAACTTGTCAGAACAGATACCTGTATGATGGAGAGGCTCAGAAGCAGTCACACCAAGAATTCCCTCTGTGGTGTGTGGATTATGGTGAGTTAAAGGCAACTGAGACCCTGTGGGTCAAAAGAAACTTCTGCACCCCCTCTTAACTACCAAAAAATTTTAATTAGGAGTCTTGCCTTTGATAACAATTATCATAAATAATCACTTTTGGCCTATTTTTATGGCAGGGCAACCAACTAATTACTGAACATATGTTCTTATTGATCTGTAAATGACTATCCTCCTTACTGAAGCCTCAGGCACCCTACCTGACTCCTTAGCTCAGGATGCCACAAACACCTCATACTACCTTTCTGCCTCTGGACCTCTGATGTATTTAGAGATCGATGACTCTCTCATGCATGGGAGAGGTTCCCACTTGTACATATGTAAGTAAATGTGGTTATTTTTTCTTGTTAATCTGTCTCACATCAATTTGCATATTATAGAAGGGAAAGAACCTAGAAGGGCAAAGGAAAATTCCTTCTTCTCCCACAATGAGAAACAGAAATTAACGAGTTGTCAGCATAGAGTATATATTTAATTCTAACATGAGAATTGATAAGATAAGCTAAGAAAAATAATAGAGTAAGAAAATAATAATGAATAATAATTCAATAGAGTAAGAAAATAATGTTCAATAAATAGTATTGAAATTGCTGAATTGTGGAGGAAAAAAATGTGTGGGTGCAGTACTTCTGAGAAGTCAAGTGAAAACAGAGTGAAAATGTCCTTGGGATTTTGCAACCTAGATGTCACTGGTATTTTAGTGAAACACTATCAATCACTCTACTTCTAGAACTTATTCTAAGAAAGTAATTAGAGGAACACAGAAAGCTAAAGTAAAAAGATGTCACATGATTATTTAAAAAGAAGAATATAAAAATGGTCTAAATGACTGAATATGTAGTTAATAAATCATGTTTCTTTTATAACTACAATGCTATTCAGCTATCCAAAACTTTTTTTGAAGAATGTATAAGTGTACAGGAAATTTGTCATGATAAAATGTGAATTTTTTAAAAGCAGGACACAAAAATATAAAGAATAATTCCAAATTTTATTTTAAAAATACAAATATAGAATACCACATAAAATATATTTGAAGATGATATATAAATTTCCTTTTTGTGTATAGTTATGGATGATTCATATTTTCTTATATTTTTTAAATTTTTCTAAATATGACCCAGCAACCCCTCTTCTGAGTATCTACCCAAAAATTTAGAAAACATTTATTCACAAAGATATATGTACCTGTATATTCATTGCAGCATTATTCACAGCGGCCAAGAAATAGGAAACAACCAGTGTCCTTCGATAGATGATTAGATAAAGAAGATCTGGTACATACACACAATGGAATACTACTCAGCCATAAGAAAAGATGAAACAGTGTCATTTGTGACAACATGTGTAGGTATGGAGAACATCATGATAAGCAAAAAAAGTCAGATAGAAAAAGTCAAGACCCATATGATTTCATTCATGTGTGGGATATAAACCAAAACCAATAAGTGAACAAACAAGATAAACAAAACAAAACAAAGCAAAACAAACAAACAAAGACTCGTAGACATAGACAACAGTATGGTGGTTAGCAGAGGGAAAGGGGGTGGGGAAAGTACTAAAGGGTAATGGGGGTCAAATATATGGTCACAGAAGATGAATTGAATTTAGGTGGTAAACAAACAATGCAATATACAGATGATGCATTTTAGAATTGAATGCTTGAAAACTCTATAATTTTATTAACCAATGTCACTCCAATAAATCTAGTAAAAATATTTAAACATAAATAAATAGAAATCAAATTAAATGATATAAATAAACCTAATAGCCGTAGAAAAATAAGAATAAAAATGGATCTACGCTCCAGATTTCAAATTCAACATTAAAATCCACTGTCCTACATAAAGCATTAAAATTTGAGGGCATTATGTCAAGTATGATAACTCAGACAGAGAAAGACAAATATCTAATATTACTTACATGTGGAATATAAGAAGAAACCTTAAAACTAAGAAGCTAAAACAAACCAAACTTACAGACACAGGAAGCCAATGGGTGGTTGCCTGAGGCAGGGGTGGGGGATGAGTGAAATGGGCGAAGTGGTCAAAGGCACAAACTTCCAGTTGTGAATGTCATGGGCATTCAATACAGAACATGGTGACCGTAGTTAATAACACTGCACTGCACATCTGAAAGTTGCCAAGTTGAATCGTTATGTTGTAGACCTAAAACTAATACAGTGTTTTGTGTCAATTATACCTCAATAAAACTTTTTTAAAAGAAAATAAATAAATAAATAAATAAATAAAATCCACGGTCTATTAAAATGCTACTTTGGAAAAAAGGCTTAGAGATCTACATAATAGCTTCCAGCTAAAAAAAAAATAGAAGAGAAATAGAATAGGCTTTGATTGGGTCATTGAGTTTCTGGTCTGGTGCATGTCACTCTGATTTTTTTAAAAAATCAGTTTCTCACAATGGCACCTACCACACTTTCAAAACTAGAAGTGCAAGTTCACAATAAAGGACAATAGCTACTTGAAAAATTAAAATAAATATATATTATGTAAATGTATATAGTTATAGAAAATAGATGGAAATCTTCATTACACTGCCCCCACAACATACACATATATACCCCTCAAAGAGATGTCTGCTTCTTTATTCCTGAAATGAAGAAAGATTAAAACCTGGTGGCCAAAAGCTACTGCAGGTATCCAAAGACAGAGTTTGCGATGAGAAAACCCAATATTTTGCTTCTGAGATTAAGAAGGATTTATAAACATCACACTTTTTTTTACATGTTCATATGCTCTTTTCTCTTTTCTAGCCAGCCACACACCCTGGAAAGTTCTCCAGCACTATGTGTTCGAGAGCAATACCTTAGTTCTATTCCATTTTACCTTAAATCAAGGTTATCTTTTTAATCTGCTTTACTTGTTTCAAAGGACATTCTGCACTGAAACAAAGAACTTAAAAAAATTCACAGTCATAAGTTCATTTGTTTTATAATAACTTTAATTATAAAGGCTAATAAGGAAAAATCACTATTTTAATGAAATGCATACATTAGCACAGCTAACTCTGAAATGTGTTAGAATAATCTTGTTTGATAATCTTACTGCCCCTCTTATTAAAAGTCTATTATTTTTTGCTTATACTCTACTTTTTGTCCCAATTGTTAAAAGAGATTAAATATCTACCTTCCATTTTGACAGATTTTAATTTTGCTAAATGCTTCTTTCAACTTTCAGATTTTTTAAAGTTTTCATTAAAGTGGATTGCTAGCAGAGCTTTGTTAAGATCATTTATTCAGCATCTCCTTTTATTACTATGGGCTCAGTTTGCAATAGGCCTCCAGGTTACATCTGCAAAGTATGACAACCTCCTTAACAGATAAAATTGCTTATTTCCTGCATAAAAGTTAATTAACACCTTAGTGAAATAAGAACTTACCTGTGATTTTAAAAGACTACCAACTTTATTAAATCCAAAAGAAGTTTTACGTATTATTCAAGAGCTGACATTTTAATTTTTAGTTTGGTGTCAAAGAAGCAAAATATTTAATTTTTCTTGTTTGTTTGTTTTACTTATTCCTTCAGTCTCGGCCAGGCCCACACACAGACCACCTGGACTAGGATTTCCAAACACAATGCCCATCAGGGTCAAGAAGGCTGTGAACACAGGGAAAGTGGAATTGCACTGCAGGGTACCAGGAGAGGGTCAACACTAAGGGGGCAGGCAGCCACTGCTGGTGCCAGCCATCTTTTCTGGGGAGAACAGGGACCATGGGAAATAGAGAGAAGCTTGGGATTCACCAGGACAGGCCAGAAATTCAGAATTACATATATTTACAACTAATATTTGAAAAAATAACCAAAAAACTCTGAAGGTTAAACCAAAGAAACAAACAAAAATATTTGTGATCTACATCTAGTCACCGTATTTGGTACTTCCAATGTAGGAAATTCCTACATAAAGCAACTTTTCTCCAGCTGGGTCTGAAATTCCCATTGTGCTTACTCCTTTGAAGATATAAATGTTATTATTTAAATGTAACTATGCTAACTGAAAGGAAAACATGAATGAATACTATATTAATAATAGTTATCATACTTAATTTTTGTTGATGGAGATGACAGAGAAGGTGTGGTTAAGAAAATTGCAGTGGCCTGTAGCAGAAGAAAGTCTAGATATAAAAGAAGAAATGGTCACGGATTTGTCACCCAAACGGGTCCATGGGCCTTGGAGGTTCTGAGGATCTAGCAGTTCTACCAGGGTCCCAAGTAACAGGGATGAGGCTGCAGAGCTTCGTCAATTTCTAAAAGTGGCCAGAGTCCAGCTCTACTCTCCAAAAGCTATTTCTATTGGCATTTTAGTGTGATTAAGCCCAAATCAACTAAGTACAGCATAAGACAGAGAGTTGCTTGTTTTTATTTTCATCTGTCATGTTCAAATTAAGCATTATGAAAAATTCAAACATTTTAGAATCATGTTGTCAAACCACCACCAAGTCTTGGCAATCAAGACATAGCAAGGAATCAAAGCAAAAGAGGAATTTTAATAGAATGGCAGCTGGTGTGTTTTACAAGCCAGTTTGTTTATAGGTGTTAAGTAGCAAACTAGAAAGTTCTCATAGGACTCAAAAGAGGGCCAAATAATGAGACAAATGCACTGCCAGGTTCTAAATTACATATCCCAAGTACCACGATGCCAAAAAGCTCCCCAAACCACACTATTCTGTCTGTCCACTTTCGCTCTTGTTTCTCCTGGTAAAGCTCCTGTATTATAGCACTTACCATAAGCTGGCTCCTGTTATGGTTAACTGTCTTCATCTGAACAACTGAAGGGGCAGGGAAAGGTTGTTATTACAACTAACTTATCTAGCAGGGTCCCTGATAATAGCAGCGCCATAAACTCTGACATGAATCTGATCGATGGTGGCGTTTCCTTAATGCTTACTGGTAGCTCCCTCCACTTCAGCCGATCCCAGTCAGCACCTGCTCTGCCTTCTTATCCGCCTCTGCTGGCAGCCTTGTCAGGAGTGGTCTCACTTCTCCCATTAGAATCTGTCATCCAGCAACTATTTGCAAAGTTTGCTTTCATAACACTCTTAAACTGGCCCTAATTTGTGCCTTGGTATTGAAAATGCTCACTTTTTATGAAGGTGGTGCCGAAAGTGAAGAAGGAAGCCCCTGGCCCTCCCAAAGCTGAAGAAAAGGCAAAGTCTTCAAAGGCAAAGAAAGCAGTGCTAAAAGGTGTCTGCAGCCACAAAAAAAGAAGACCCGCATGTCATCCACCTTCCAGAGTCCTAAGACACTGGCTTGGAAGGCAACCTAAGTATCCTCGGAAGAGCACCTCCAGGAGAAACAGGCTATGCCATCATCAAGTCCCCCGAATGCTGAGTCAGCCATGAAGAAAATATAAAGTATACACTTGTGTTCATTGTGGATGCCAAGGCCAACAAGCACCAGATCAGACAGGCTGTGAAGAAGCTTCATGACATGGACGTGGCCAAGATCAAACCTGACCAGGCCTGATGGAGAGAAGAAGGCAGATGTTAAACTGGTTCCTGACCATGAGGCTTTGAAAGTTGCCTCAACATTGAGCTCAGCTAAACTGAATCTAACTGGCTGATTCTAAATATGAAAGTTTTATACTAGAAAAAAAAGAAAATGCTCTTTTTAAAACATTTTTATTTTGACACTATTACAGATACCCCCCCTTTCCCACGCCCTTTTCCCACCTCCCCACCTCCACCCAGACCCTGCCCTCCCTTCCCTCTGGCCCTCCCCACACTGTTGTCTGTGCCCATGGGCTATGCATTCGTGTTCTTTGGCTCATCCCTTCCCCTCTTTCATCCAGTCCGCCACCCCCGAACCACTGTCAGTCTGTTCCATGTACCCACGCCTCTGTTTCCATTTCGTTTGTCAGTTTATTTTGTTCATTAGATTCCATATATAAGTAAGACCATAGGATAGTTGTGTTTTTCTGACTGGCTTATTTCATTTAGCGTAATAATCTACAAGCCCATCCACGCTGTCATGAAAGGTAAGATTTCCTTCTATTTTATGGCAATGTGTTATTCCATTATGTAAATGCACCACAACTTTTTCATCCACTCATCTACTGTTGGGCACTTGGGCTGTTTCCAGACATTGGCTACTGTAAATATGCTGCTATGAGCAGAAGGGTGCATGTATTCTTGCTGAGTGGTATTTCAAAAAAATAAAAATAAACAAATGGAACTACATCAACTAAAAATCTTCTGCACAACAACAACAACAACAAAAAATGAAAAGAAAACCCACTGTATAAGAGAACATATTTGTCAGTGGTATATCTGATATGGGGTTAATTTCCAAAATATATAAAGAATTTATACAACTCAACGCCAGAAAGACAAACAATCCAATTAAAATGGGTGAAGGTCCTGAATAAACACTTCTCCACAGTGGACATACAGATGGTCCACAGTCATATGAAAAAATGCTCAACATCACTAACCATCGGAGAGCTACAACTTAAAACCACAATGAGACACCACTTCACACCAGCTGGAATGGCCAACATAAACAAAGCAACAAACAAGTGCTAGTGAGGGTGTGGGGAAAAGGGAACCCTAGTGCACTGTTGGCGGGAATGCAGACTGGTACAGCCACTGTGGGAAACAGTATGGAGTTTCCTCAAAAAATTAACAATGGAACTGCCTTTTGACCCAGCAATTCCACTTCTGGGAAAATACCCTTTTAAAATCTAGCTTTTCCTGCACATTAAAAATTTTTTTCTTATATAAAATTCTCCCAATCTCCTGTAAAACCTAAAAGCTGTTAAAACTGTTCTAATGAAGTCAACCTTCCTAAGATTTTATTATGATAAAGACTTGAGGTCTGTCATATTTACCTCTAAATTTCCTATTAATGCAAGTTCCTGCACCTTTATAACCATTGTTTAACTTCTCTTAGGTCCCTAACAGGTATTTACTCTTCTTCCTAGCAGTTCAAAGAAACCTTCATCCATAACGATAGACAAAATTGAATTTCCTTTCTCCCTTCTAAAATAGCTAAGAGAAATGACATTTCTGAAAAGTGAATCTGATCCTCAAATTAGGCTTGTTAACCCATGTGCTCAGGAAGGCCTCTTGAAAGCCTATCAGTGAGCTCAGAAGACTGACTGCACAACCCCATTTTGCTTGAACAGGTCTTTGACAAAAGAAACGCATGCGATCAGTGCCTCTCAGCCTTCTGTGTGTGTGTATGACTTTCCTGGAATGTGGTTAGATGCTGTTCTGACTCAGCAGGTCTGGGCCCTGCACTCTAACGCACCTCCAGGTACTGCTGTCACTGCCGGCCCACGCAGACCACACTTGGAGTGACAAGGACTCAGACAAGGTGCCGTTTGAACTCTTCACCTGGCACTTACGCAGTTTTCCTCTTCTCAAAAGCACCCTCCCAGCACCGCAGCAACCTGAGCAGGCCTGCCTCCCACGCACTGCCTGTTTCAGTCCCTCCGCCCTCTTTGTCCTGCCTTTGCATGCTTCCAGGACAGGCCCACCCTCAGCAGGTGCCACATGGCCAGGGAAAGCAGATCCACCGACTCACATAACACGTGATAGCTGCTTTTTGAGCTATGGTTTATTTTATGCATCTCTAATTGCTCTAGAAGCAGTGAGAGAAAGATTCTAGAGCTTTCTCTGGAATCCTTGAATCCCGCCCATTGATGTTACCTGAAGTCACATGTGTTTGTTCTTGAATATTATTACGTTGGAAATTTTCATTACTTGGCACTTCTCAAGTTGGCCTGCCTAAAGTGGTGATGATTCTCCTTGTTTTTCTCCTAACCTCCAGGCTGAGATGCTGTGACAGCTAATTCAGGAACTGAGACTGTTAAAAATGTTGAAGTGCTTCTGAAATCTTATCAGACTTGGCAATATTACAGGCATGAATCAGACACAGAAGAATGTTCAACTTTCAGCTGAAATGAGAATGTCTTTATCTAAATTCCATTAAAGCTGGCACCTTTCAGAGGGTTCTCCTACAGGAACAAAACTCAAACACAGCGTCTGCAGGCCTGCCAAGCTCCCCTTATCTGAGTAACCTCTAATTTAGGGCTGGCCTATATCATTGACTTCAGAAAATTACCTGTCATTCCGTGTTTGCTTCTTGTGTAATTTAGGTTTTGTTATAGTCAACTTCAAGTATCATTTACAACATAACATTAAGATTCCTTTATGGTAATTATTTTAATCTCTATAAACATACATGCCTATGGATGAGAAAAAAAAATTTAAAGTGGAAAATTTTAAAGAATACATGATCAACTGTTCCCATGCCAACGTAGAAGAACCACCAGCCTCAAAGTTTGAAAGTGTTTCGGGGAAATGTTTTGAAATATAGTTGAAAGTTCAATTCTTTGTAAGCTGATGAAGGTGGTTTGTATCTTTCATGGGTTAAGCATCAATAGAAACAGAAAGGATAGATCAAGTCAACAAGAAATAAGCCACATGATTAGGCGATGAAGAATAAGACCATTGTCTTCTAAAAAGGGAACGAGAGAAAGCAGAGTCTTTGTTTAGGATTTCCTCCTTAACCCGCTAGCATTATTCTGATTACGGCTTCTATACTTGCTTCTTTAAGCAAAGATTATCTTGATTTTTCAACAGCTGCTTAAAAGGTACTGCCTCACATTCTCAATTAGGCTAAATAAATAATAGAATTAAATTTAAAAAAAACGGGGGTGGGTACCTGATTCTAGAACATTAACAGGGTGATCTTAGCCACATCCCAGGTCAGCAGAGGAATGACGGGCCCAGACCACAAGCCTCCTCTCCTGAACTAAATGCACAATTAGTTCTCAGAATTTTCAATTTTGGAACTCATCATTTCCTTCTTCATGAGTACAAAAAATGTGAAACTAAAAATTTCCGTCTGAAATGGCATATTCTGGGTAAGATAGAGCAATGTAAGGGTCCTCCTGTGACTCTGACTATGCCTAAAGGTAAACAGCCCTAAATCGATGTCACAAAATCCCAGGCACCTATGTGACTTTAAATTATCAACCTCCTCCCCCTCCAAAGTAAATAAATAAATAAAACCCTCCCAGCTAATTTCAGTGCTCCCAGCTTGGACAGAGCAAGCAGAAAATCATTAGAAATTAAACACACACAGCAAGCGTGTTCTGCGAAGTTATATAAATCCAAATAACCCTTTGCATCTTCAATCGAGAGCTAGAATCCTGAGACAGCCTCTTAGCCTCCCAACAGCAGCCTCTGTGGGGTGTCAAGAAAAGGCACAATCAAGCAGATGCCAGTTAGAAAGCTACTGTGATGGATTCCTCAGTGACCTTGGAGGAGAGAGACACAGTTCAATGGTGGGGAGCCCTGGAAGCTGGCAGCCTTGGCAGTTGCCTGGCAGCTGAGAAACATACCCCCAGAGTCAGGAGCAGCCTCTGACAAGCCCGAGTTGCTTGCGGGTGCCTGCCCCTGTCCTTAATAAGTGCATGTTAGGTGTCTGTCATGTTCAGGGCCCTGGTCAGACAGAAAGAAAGGTGAGTACAGCAAGGTACTTTCCCTGTTATCCTCTTCTTTATCTATAAACACCACTCAACCTCTTGGCACCCAGGAAACCCTCGGTGAGCATCTGTTGAAAAGGCACACAGCCCAGAACTGAGAATGAGAACATTTCAATAGATTAAAGAGCCAACATATCCACTTATGAATTAAAAAAAAAAAACTGGAAGAAAGAATTGTAGACAGAGGTTGGCTTAGAGTTTGGAAACTAATGAAGCTACCAACAGTATTATCTGGATTTTAAAGACGTGGCATGTTCAGAAATTGCCTTCTCTTAATTATATAATGCCCAAAGTTTTCCTTTCTGAAATTATCAATTCATGAAATAGAAGATGTTCCATATGCAATGTAAGAGGGCATGCATTTCTCCTCTGTTCTTGCAATAACATGATATCTGGTCTCTTCCGTTTGAAGACACATTTACCAAAATGTAGCTTTGCAAATAATACCAAAAATGTATGACCTTATATCACCATCAGAAAGTGGGCCCAAAGTAAAATGTCAGAACTTAGTCCTCACTCAGCAAAGGCTGTTGTATGCCCAAGACAAACAATTATGTGCCAGACTGAACTATTAAAATATTCTGACACAGCCCTGGCTGGTGTAGCTCAGTGGATTAAGCGCGGGCCCGCAAACCAAAAGATCGTGGTTCGATTCCTAGTCAGGGCACATGCCGGGGTTGCAGGCCAGTTCCCATCCCAGCAGGGGATGCACTAGAGGCAACCATACATTGATATTTCTCTCCCTCTCTCCTTCTCTTCCCCCCTAAAAAGATAAATAAATAAAATCTTCGAAAAATACTCTGACACAGAATTGTCAACAGTATAATACAAATATCTTAGGAAGCCTGGTTACATAAGAAAAGCTCACTAATGAGAAGTCCAAAGTACATTTATTTAATAAATATAATAAATACATATGTTAATCAATAAAATGTTAGAAGTGGATTAAAATTTTTAAGGCATTTCCATTTTGACAAACAGAAAGATAGCTGTTGCTGTTACAAGGAGTTTTGCTCTTCAATAGCCTCTGTTAGTAGGAATATCACTCAAGTACATGCAAAGCTGTACTTTAGAGCAGGCAACGCCAGGGGTTGACAAACCTTTTTTGTTAGAAGCCAGATAGGAAATATTGTAGTCTCTGCCTGCCACATGGTCTCTGTCGCCACTAGCAAACTTCAGTCATGACACGAAAGCAGCCACGAACAGCAGGTAGAAGAATGCAAGTGGCAGTGAGCCAACACAACTTTATTAACTAAAACAGGTGACATGCGAAATCTGACCCACGGTCCGTAGTTTTCTAACTCCTGAGTAAAGCCAAACCTCAGTATAGCAATCAATCCGCAGTGTTGTCAAGATGTACCTAATAGTTTTAGTATTTGAAGTTTGTTCCAACTGTATTTTCTAATTATACTAAGCTCATAATTTCACAAGCATGGGAGAAATGAAAAATTATTATTAAGTATGTAATCAGGTTAATAGTGTTTCAATGAATAAGTATTCATTAAACCAGAATGTATCACATAATACAGGGTAGTGCAAAAGTAGGCTTAAATTTATGTGTATGAAAAATAATATAATAATTAATAAATAATAATACAAATAAACTTTATATTTCACATACTCCCAACTGTGGACCTACTTTTGCTACACCCTCTATTGTGCTATTTATTAGATTATATAGAAAATTACATGAAAAGGAAATAATATTCTGCTAAAACATCATAATCAAAGCACATTTCAGGATCTTAAAGTAGTGCTGAAAAGCAAGTATAAACAACTTCCATTATGTAATATCATTAAAATATAATTTCAAAAAGGCAAATCATGGCTGTCAAGCAAATATATAGAATGAGCATGTTAATGAGTTTATTTAACTCATTATTTAACGAGAGAACTTACAAATGCCCGAACTTGTCCAAAGAGCCCTTGAGTAGGTAACATGCAGGCAACTTAACAAGAAAATGTTAGGGGAGATTACTGGGTTAGATTTCAAACCGGTTAACGACCAACAACTGTGGTTCCCTCTTCTACTGGACAGAAATTATTTGTGTGTATACCTGACAAAAATTGACAGGTTAACCTCTGACCTCCAGAGTTGTAAACGGCCCTGTCCATAGAAGCCCAGCACTGCCCTAAAACAATAGCCAGTAATAGCTATCTACTGTTTATAAATACTGTTTGTAAATAGCTATTTACAATAGCTCATTTACTGTTTCCAGGATTCAAACATTTTTCCTGACAATACTGAAGATTAGTTTATATCTGGTCTGCACCTCTGAAACATTCTGAACTCTATTAAATAAATTCTATATATTACCTTGTCATCTCACCCATAAAAGCAGAGGATAAAATGAGGAAATAGGTGACCTTCTCTGCATCACAGCATAATGGGAACTCAGAAAAATTGAGGACATCAGCCTCCTCGCAGGCTGTTCTGCCCTCAGCCCTTGGCTGTGAGGGCTGCACACTGCATCTCTGGCCTTTGCTGTCACGGGAGTCAGCAACAAACGGCCGGCACTGGACAGCTCGGGGATGGTGGCATGCGGGCACCATGCAATGATGCAGCTGCTGCCGTCATGTTGTAGAAACATTTTCTGGCACGGCAATATTTTCACAGTGTATTCCGAGGTGAAAAAAGTAAGCTACTAAGTGGTATATATAGGCACTTTTTTTCTGTGTGTACACTTTTTTAGTCTTCTGTATTATGTTTATAATTTTAAAAGTTTAGGATTCTCTCCTCATGCTGGTGCAGGTGTTCTAGGCATCCAGGAACCCGCAGGTCTGCGACCCACGGAGGGTTCTTGGCTTCAAACAGGAAAGAATTCAAAGACAAGCCAGCATAGAGTTTAAAGCAAAAGAGAGTTTATGAGTGAAGCAGTGGGACAGGGGGAAGGCTACTTCACAGGCAGGGCAGCCCCTCCCTAGTGGGACTCACTTCTTTTATTGGGGCTCAGTTAATCAAGAGGTAGAGTATTCACTAATGGGCAGGAATATTCAGGATTTTTTCAGAAAAGGAGTGGCGACTTCTCAGAAGAGCCCCAGCAACCCGTCGTGCCCTCATACGGGCTTTCTGTTTCTGACTACAGGGGCGTGGTGTGCCATTTAGTATGGTAATGCAGCAATTTTCAACCCTTTTCATCTCACGGCACGCATAATATAATTACTATAATTCTGCTGCACACCAAAAATATATATTATGTTTTTTGCTGATCTGACCAAAAAAGTGGGTATAATTTTAATTCATTCACACTGGACGGCTATTGTTGTGTTGGCTGTTGTCATTTTTTTACTTGACAGTCTAATAGAAATGAGACCAGTTCCCCTGACTAAATAGTCATGGATTGTTTGTTTTAAAAATTGCTGCAGTGGGAGGTGGGTGAAGGGAAGTTGAGGAAGGTATAGAGGGAATAAATGGTGATGGACAGAGCCTTGTTTTGGGGTTGTAAACACACAATACAGTGTACAGACGATGTGTTGTGGAATTATGCACCTGAAACCTGTAAACTTTTATTAACCAGTGTCACTGCAATAAATTCAATAAAAAGAAAAAATTCTTGAGGCACACCAGTTGAAATTGCCGTGCTAATGTGTTACAATGAGCATATAAGGAGGCTAGGGGTTACTGCAAGGTGAAAGCAATTGCCGCGTGGGATGGAGCTAGAGCTGGTCTTCTGCCAGTTGTAAGCCATAAATCCACTGGAGGTTGGTCTTAGGGTCTCCTTGAGAGTCCTTGCGGCCCTGTTCAGCTACAGGCATTTCGCCACATAACCTGTCTCAACTCCGTAAATGTCGTTTGCACATAATGACTTCCTTCTGAAGAGTACAGTATAGAAAAGGAGAAGAAAAAAAGTTTCAGTGGAGAAAGATGACAAACACTGCCTCAACCCGGGGATCAAGGTCAGTAACAAGAGCGATCGCTCATATTGGTAGTACGTGCCCTCTAGGTGATGCGATGCCATGGCTCAGTGGCCTTCCCTCTCAGAGGCCGAAGCCCCTGTCTAATCATGAAAAGAACTTTAGACAAATTCAAATCGAGAGTTATTCTAGATAATACCTAAGCTCTACTATTCAAAACTGTCAGGGTCTTTGAAAACAAGGAAACTGTCACATCCTTGGGGGAGCCTAAAGCAGGAATGACAATGAAATGTAATGTAGTATCCTGGAACAGAAAAAGGACGTCATTATGTAAAAATTGAGAATATTTAATAAAAAATATACTTTAATTAATAAGTCTATCAAAATGGGTTCATTAATCATATGTGTGGTACTAGTGTAAGATGCTAATGAAAGTGGAAAATCGAGATATAGTAAAACTCTATACTATCATAACTTTTTCTGTAAACTAAAACTGTTTTTAAATAAAAATTGTATTAATTTTTTTATGTTTTGATTTTCCATTATTTGCTTTTTTACTTTCATCTTTAAAATTTTCACTTATGTTTTACTTTCATAAAGTATTTTAAACAAAGAAGGCATGTTCTGTGAGTTTGTATCTGTATATTTTCAGAGCTGCCATCTCAATCAAATCTCAGTCTCCTTCCTTGGAAAAAGAATATTTCTCTGTGTATCACATCACAGTTTTCTTAACCATTTCCTTTAAGAGAATTCTCTGCACAAATATGAAAAACTGTAATTTTGATATAATAAGATTTAAAATTCATGGCACTCACATGATTGATTTCCTATCACATAAACTATCTTCTGTAATAATATTTTACTTTACAAATACCACCCTGATGCCTAAGTTAAATCAATGCAGTCTTATTGGTAAGGAGAAAAATGGTAAAAATATTAAGTGTGGGCTCTGCTTGGTAAACATCCCAGTATAGCCTATAGCTTAGTGTGAAAAAGAATCTAACAAGTGATCAGATGTCAGAGTTGATTTGTATCTTAAACTTCACTCCACTCTTACTAAGAAGTCATATTATCTGTGAGTTCATTTTTAAGTATAAACAGCACAATATATATGTGCAAATTATTTTTAATCTATATCCCCATGGTGGCTTGTTGTTGCTTGGTAGATCCCTCTATCAGAAATCTACAGAGGTATGTAGCAAACACTTCAAATGCTATTATTAATATCTGCACCAGATTATTTGTTAGTTAACATACAGGATGCTTAGAAAATAATTTTCACGGGTGAAATAAATAGTGTTAATGGCCTTACTTGTATTAAAATGACTATACAGAGTCTGCTACCCTTGAACGAACTAAGCATAGAAAGCCAGCAACTCTGCTGCGCCACTGGGTTTGGGGGCCTCCCCGCTCTCCAGATGACCTTGTGACCTCACCACACCAGGGTGGTGATTGGTCTACTGGAATGGTGGAACATGTCGGTGTCAACCTTCAGAGTAGTAACAGCCAACATTTATTGATCACTTCCTGTGTGTCAGGCCTGTTCTAAGCTTCAAACATACAGAAACCATGCAGTCTCTCTGCACCCCCTAGTCTAAGAGCTATATAGAAAACGGATGAAGAAACAGAGGCACCACATCACTCACTGGTCTTCCTGCCAATCAGTGATCATAATGTGAGAAGCCCATGCTAATCGACAGAACTTTATTATGTCCTGTCTTCCAAAACATGGACACTTCAATAACAAAAATATCCTGAAGTTGTTGACTGCCCTGAATATATTGCATGATGTGACCCATTTAAGACTATGCTCTCCTTTGTCCTTTGTTCTTCTTTTGCTTTTTTTAGAAAGAGAAGAAGGGAGAGAGAGAAACATCAATGTGAAGAGAATCATCAGTTGGTTGCCTTACATTCCCAGACCAGAGATAGTATGCATCTAGACTGGGGATCGCACTAGCAACGCAGGGTATGGCTCCTGACGAGGAACAGAAGCTGCAACCTCTCAGTTACAGGAGTAGCTCCAAGCAACTGACCCACACAGGCCAGGACTCCTTTGTTCTTCTGAAGCAACATTTAATTTCCTTTGATTTCAAATATTTGTTTACTGTGATAGCCCTTGTTTTTAAAATGTTTATTTGAATCTCTTTTCAAATGTATATTTGATCTTTCTAACTGCTATCTCCTAAATTCTCAAAATGAATACGTTGATTGCTTTTAAATTGGTGAGTTACAAACTATTGTGTGATAGCTTCTGGACTCTGGCTGGTGGTCAACTTCATCACTTCATCCTCCAAAGTGACAAATGCCATGCTTGGTCTGTCCCCACCACACTTTAGCCTGACATGGAACTGAGAAGATCCTGACAAAGAAGAGATGGGCTGCAGGAAAAACATTTCACAACGTATTACTTCCAGAAAACATTCCCTGAGCAGTTTTCAGTTCAAAAGGCTTCATCAGTTTAGGGAGGAATCCCATTGACCCTGTCTCTTGTGTTCGTTCCTTCTGTCTGTCCTCTGTTACCCATTCCCATCGCCTAATATATCGCTGTAAAGATGCCATGAATCACTTTTTCTAGGTAGCCTATTTTCATCCCGAGGCAAGGTTCACTTTGTGTGGATGCTCCTCTGTCCAAAAGTTGGGAAGGGAAAGGCCCACTCCTGCTCAGTTATTTTCAATGAAATAAACTCCATTCTGCATAATTTGTGCTCCAGAGATGACCCAAGACATTCTCTTGATGACTTCTAAGACTATTATGACCTCAATCAGATATGGGAAAATACAAAAAATTTTTTCTAATACAAAAATCCCAACCTGACAAGATGGAGTCTGGTGTGTATAGGAAGAAGAAGCAAATAAAACAAAGACCAATTGTAATTGACTCCCCCTGAGATGTTCAGGAGAGATTGTAAACCTTAGTAAATACAGAAAGAGAGATGCAGATAGAACAGAGAGAAGGTGGAAACGAGTCTCATAAAAGTATCTCTTAAAAAGGAGCAAAGTACTAATGCTCCTGCCTTAGAAGGGGGATAGGCCTCAGTTCTCCACCAGCCTGATGGGGAAAATGGTCCCCTGTGAAACACCGGGTGTCGATAAAGGAGTTCCCAATGACTGCAGTGACCTCTCTGCTTCGTCCTTAGGGTTATAGCCACCCTTGCAGTGAGCCTATTCCAGCTGCCAGATTCTTCTCCTAAGGGATGTCAGGAAGGTTTCTGTGCAGTTATTTCAATAGAAAATTAAATTTTGAAACATGATTATTGAAGTTTCTAGACCTGAAGCATTTGCACCCTAGAAATAATGGGCAATTGTGGCCATTCCACTTAGAATAAACGAAACAAAGGCTGATCTCCAGGACAAGTCTGTTTCAAAAATTAATCCCTCCACTGTTCATTCTGCCACTTTTTAATAATAGTTAGTAGACCAAAATCACCTCTTTCTTCAAGTAAGCCTAAATTACAAAGGACAGTGGAATGGAAACATTATTCCACATACCAGGAGGGCGTGTGTAGGTTTTCAAGTCAAAACTGCTTTAGGTTGTAATGTAAACTCGCTTTAAGAGATGAGAGACCGTGTTATTTTAATCAGACAAAAAATGGATGTTTGGCTGCCTGTTGCCACAAAACCCAGACTTGCTAGGTAGACATTGGTGTAAAAAGAAAGGTTTTATTCAGGTGGTGTGCAATCTGGGAGAATGGTGGACTACCATCCCAAAGCCTATCCCTTCTTTCTGCCATGGGAAAAGTCCAACCATGTGTCCTCAGCAAGGCCAAGACAAGAGCCAGTGTCCAGAGTTCCTGCTTCACTTTAAAGTACAGTCCTTTGGACCCTGAAGGCAGCTGCCTGCAGTCTCCAGCCAGGTAGCTCAGCTTGCTCCCTGCTGCTGTCAGTTTCAGGCTCCCTCTTGGAGCCTGCAAGTGGAACCTACATAGCCATGGGCCATGTGGCTGCCAAGGCCCCATGGTTGCCTGCCTCCCAGGCAAGAGAGCATGTGAGGAACAGCAGCAGCATCACCAGGTAATCACAAGAGAGAAAGAGATTCCCTCCTTGAGGCTATGGCCCATGTGGCTGCAAAGGCCACCTGGCCCATGGAGAAAACAGACAAGTGCTCCCTACAAGTGCAGGTCACATGAGCAAGGGAGAGAGAGAGAGAGAGAGAGAGAGAGAGAGAGAGAGAGAGAGAGAGAGAGGTGC
>PVKM010021331.1:0-22758 GCA_004027735.1 Carollia perspicillata
AGTAGCCTTCAACAAAAATTAAAATATGCATGATCTTATTTTTGTATGAAGATACAATGTATAATAATGATAATGGAGTCATAAACAATTATACTTTATAATTTAAAATATATGAAGAAAAGAGTGTTCAAAATATAATGAAAAATAAATAGAAACACAATAGAAGATAGAGATTTAATACAATATTAATATGTTTAATACATAAATAAGATTAAAATGATATAAAAATCTGAAATATTTAATGTTTATTTAACCTATTTGTATTGAACTCTATGTGGAAAACAGAATACATACACTTTTTTCTCAAGTGTCAATAGAACTTTTGTTTTTTGCTTTTTTAATTTTTTTCAATAGAACTTTTGCATAAATAGTTCTTATATGAGCCCATTAAAGATAAATACAAACTTAATCAAAATCTGCAGAAATTCCATGGTGCACAGTCTTTAAAAACAATAGAAAATATTTAAAAATCCACAAATTAATATTAAAATGTTAAACAAAATACAAACTGTTTGAAAAACATATTAACCCCATAAATAGCATACATAAAAAATAATTATAATGAAAAAATGTAGTGACATCAGTGACAAAATTGCATATCAAACACTTGGGAAGTGGCCAAAATTACTCAAGAAACTTTTTTAAAAACTTACTTCTTTTTTTAAATTTATTTTTAAAGGGAGGCAAAAAGAGGGGAGAGGAACATGGATTGGTTGCCTCTCACATTCTACGACCAGGTGCAGAACCCGTAGCCAAGGCACATGCATTGACTTAGAATCAAACCCTGCGACCTTTCGCTTTGTAGGAGGGATGGCACCCAACCAACTGAGCCACACCAGTAAGGGATGAAAACTATTCTTAATATTTAATGTTTTTGCTAAAAGAAAGAAAGAAAGAAGAAAAGAGGAAAAACTTCACTAAATCTTATAATTCCATAAATTGGAAAGGAAGCACAACTAAGCAATTTAATGAAAAGCAGAAGTAACACTTTTAAAAAAAAAATCAGAAGTCAGCAATTTAAGGGAAAAGTTAAAAAATGGAATCAATTAATCCAAGAATCAGTTCTTTGAAAATTAATAAATCAAAGTAACTTTTCCAAAAAATTATTTAAAATAAAATTCTAATACACAAACTTAGAATGAGAAACTGTATATAGTACAATACAGAAATAATTAAAATTGATACCATGCATCAAAGCTTATGTCACAGTTCTAAAAATATCAGTGAAAAGTACATTTATTTCTAAGAATATAAGTGGCCCTGAAGATGTAGAAATTATGAAAGAATTTCAAAGTTAATTAGTGAATCATTCAGCAAAAAAAGTACCATATTAAAATAACAAGGTACCACACTATATGAACCCCTGTGGAAAATAAAAATACACAAGTAGCGCATCAGTTTATTTTAAATTTTTTTGCATAGTCTTAATACCTAAATATAAAAATAGGCAAAATATGAATTGAGGCCAACTTCACATAGACATACACATATGAAATTTTAAGTAAACTCTTATGATATTTATCACAGCATTATACTTTAAAAATTGTTCACCATGATTTCGAGATCTATTTTAGTGATACATAAAAAGCTTATTACATATTAAAAAGTCTGTTAAGACATGAAATAATTAAAAACAAAATATAGTTGTCAAAAAAGTTACCTTAATACATAATAAAAGAAATTTTTAAAATTCTACATATATCCCAACATAGTAACAAAAAGTCTTTCAAAAACAAAAAAGTTTCCAGATCCAGGAAATCTCTATAAGATCTCACTCAACAAGAAGTTTACAAGACTCTGATACAAATTTGCTAAGTTGTATCACTGTATATATGGCTGCATTTTAAATTGAGACACAAATAGCAGGATACGAAATTAATACTCAGAAATCACTTGCATTTTTACATGCCAATAATGAACTAACAGAAAGCAAGTAAAGAAAACAATCTCATTCACATTGCTTTGAAAAGAATAAAACACCTAGGAATAACCCTAACCAAGGATGTAAAAAACCTGTAATCAACAAATTATAAGATACTGAATAAAGAAATAGAAGATAAAAATAAGTGGAAGCACATACCATATTCATGGATAGGAAGAATTAACATCATTAAAGTGTCCATATTACTCAAAGTAATCTATAGATTAAAAGCAATTCCTATCAAGATTCCAATGATGTATTTCACAGAACTAAAATAAATATTTCAAAAATTTATATGGAACCACAAAAGACCCCTCACAGCAATAGCAATCCTGAAAAGAAGAACAAAGTTGGAGGAATCATGCTACCTAATATCAAACTATACTACAAGGCCATAGTAATCAAACCAGCCTGGTACTGGAATAAAAACAGATGCGTGATTCAATGGGACAGAATAGAGAGCCCAGAAATAAACCCACAAACTTTATAGTCAATTAATAGTCAACAGAGGAAACAAGCACATACCATGGGCTAAAGACAGTTTATTCAATAAGTGATGTTGGGGAAATTGGACAGATACATGCAGAACTGTGAAACTAGACCATCTTCTTATATCACACAAGAATAAATTCAAAATGGATCAAAGACTTACATGTTTGACCCCAAACCATAAAAATCCTAGAATAAAACATAGGCAGCAAAATCTCAGGCATTGCTCATAGAAATTTTTTATTGGATATATCTCCTGAGGTGAGGGAAACCAAAGAAAAAAAATAAACCAATGGCTCTTCATCAAACTAAAAGGTTTCTGTACAGCAAAGGAAATCATCAATAAAATAAAAAGTCAACCTACAGAATGGGAGAACACATTCATGATAATCTGATGAGGGGTTAATATAAAAAATGTACAAAGTACTTATAAAATTCAACAACGAAAAAGCAAACAACCCAATTAAAAAATGGGCAAAGGACCTGAAAAGACATTTCTCCAAAGAGGACATACAGATGGCCAATAGACATATGAAAATATGCTCAATGTCACTAATCATCAGAAAAATGCAAATTAAAACCACAATGAGGTATAATCTCACACCTGTCAGAATGACTATCATCAGTAAATCAAGCAACAACAAATGCGGGAAAGATGTGGAGAAAGGGGCACCTTTTTGCACTGTTGGTGGGAATTCAGACTGGTGCAGCCGCTATGGAAAGCAGAATGGAGATACCTCAAAAAATTCAAAATGGATCTGCCTTTTGACCCAGCAATCCCACTTCTGGGAATATGTCTGAAGGAACTCGAAACACTAATTCAAAAGAACACTAGCACCCCTATATTCAGCATTATTTACAATCACCAAGATATAGAAGCAGCCCAAGTGTCCATCAGTGGATGAGTGGATAAAACAACTATGGGGCATTTAAATAATGGAATTCTACCTGCTTATAAAAAAGAAGAAAAATTTACCCTTTTCAACAGTATGAATGGACCTGGAGAACATTATGCTAAGTGAAATAAGCCAGTCAGAGAAAAAGAAATATGACTTCACTCATATGTGGAATCTAATGAACAAACTGAACTAATAAGCAAAACGGAGACAGACTCATAGATGGAGAGCAGAAGGCAGTTAGTGGGGGGAGGTAAGGAGGTGGAGGGATTGAGAAAAAGAGTAAAAGGACTCATAGACATGGACAACAGTGTGGTGACTGCTGGTGGGAAGAGGGATATAAGGGTACCAAATGGTGATGGAAAAATATAGTAAAAATTTTTAAAATTACAAAATTACAGTTGGAGAACCACAGTAACCACAGTTACTTGATTCAGTCTAGAATCTTCATCCAGATCCATATAAAAATCTATCCTTATAAAAGTTATTGTGGTAACACCGTGATTTGCTACCTAACTTCTAGGAGGAGCTTGATAGTACTCCTGCCCAGAGGCTAAGAGTGCTATCAGCTGACAGCCTTCAAGTCTCAGCCAGTTAGGGATTTTCTCAACTGCAGAGAACTGCCTCACCCAACATCACATCTTTTCTGAGGTGGCCCACATTTAATGCAGGAGTATAAATTACTGGCCATCAGGATATAACTCTACAACTCTGAAGGGCTGCTCTTGCTCTGGAATTCCTTTGGGATCAGCTAAGGCAACCACTGGGACTGTGTCCCAGCTACACTGGGACTGTAGCTCAGCCCTTTCCTCAAACAAATCCTGATTTTTCCTTTCATTTCACAGGTGTTACCCCAAGGTACTCCTTAATAAACATCATGCAAGCTGAATTCCACGTCAGAATCCACTTCCTCAGGAACCCAGCCTATAACATTATGACATAATATTGTTATCTTTTTTTATTTATTTATTTTTAGAGAGAGAGGAAGGGAAGGAGAAAGTGGGAGAGAAACATCAATGTGTGGTTGCCTCTCACATGCCCCACACTGGGGACCTGGCCTGCAACCCAGGCATGTGCCCCGACTGGGAATCAAACCAGTGACCCTTTGCTTCACAGGCCAGTGCTCAATCCACTGAGCTACACCAGCCAGAGCATAATATTGTTATCTTATTCAGTGTCTGGCCCCAATATTTGGGCCATCTGGGGGCTACGTATTTATCTTCTGATGAATGAGTAGAGATTCCACTTCTGATGCATCGCTCTGAGATTCAGGTTCTTATCTATAAAACAGAGATTTTAAAACTTTTTTATTCTAAAATGCCATATAATAAGATTTTCAGATGTATGTTAAGAACTTTAATATTCATATACCCATTTCACTAATTTTCTAAACAACACAATAATATAAATCACTCGGTAAAAATAGCCATATAGTTTGAGATTCAACCTAGAATAGTTATTTAGGTAGACAAAAAATTGGGAGAGGTAATAACATTATCTTCATTCACTTGTCTATCAACTTACTTATTCATTAAGCCCTTATTGAGCAACCACTCTGTGCTAGGTATTGTGTGATATGTTCTAAAATCAGGGAGACATGGTCCTTTCTCTCATGAAGCTCACAATGTATTGAAGAAAGTGGATGCCTAAAAAACAATAACACTAATCCACTAAGACAATAACTTCAGCAATAAAATGCAGTGAGTTCTGTTCCACTATGGAAGAATGTATTCAGCTGTAGCTGAAGGGCACATAATTGCAAGGGGTCCAGAAGGAAGAGGTAGTATATTTACACAATCTCAAAAATAAACATGGGGTTTGGAGAACACAAGCCATGAAGTGTCTCACAACACAATCAGAAGCAAAGTCAGAAACAATTAGGGAATCTCAGTTTGAGGATGCTGTAGAGCAGTCGTAACTGTGTTTCCTGCAGCTACCTGACTGCCCTCTCATGTCCCTAAGATTGTGATTCGCTAGATGTGTGGCCAGAAATCTGCCAGCCAGGTTGATAGGGTTCATTTGCAGATAAGGTCTTCTACAAATCACACCTCAAGAAACAGTAGAAGTACCTATACATCCATATGCCTGGAACAGCCTCATTTTTTACTTGTTAACCCAGCATAATTAGCAATACTTTCACCATTTACTCTCAGATGTGTCCTTGTTTGATGGATAAATTATTATAGTCAGTCTAGTCATACATATGTATCACGAAGGTGCCCCAGGGATCGTAGAGAAGGTCAAGGGATAATAGATGATCTAAGAAAGAGGGCCTCTGGCTCCTTCCCCTAATTCAGTTGTATCGGTGTTATACATTGGGCCTCCTCTGAAGAACAAGTTCTAATAATTAAGAATGAATACAAAAATGGAAAATTATTGAATGGTTTCAACATGCACTGACATGGTCAGATAGATGGATGACTTGATGAAGACAGATCATTTGTTAGCTGTGTAGACTATGAAATAGGAGTGTGGGCAATCAAAACAAGAAACTGTTCAGCTGTCTAATGGAGGATAGATGGAGGCTCTAATTAATGTAATCAGAGTATGAGAAACACTTGAGAAATTTCAAAATTGTCATGACTTAGTAATCAGTTTTATGAGGGTGGGGTGAAAATGTGGGTAAGTTATAGATGAGTCCCATGTGAATATACATCACTAAAGGAGAGACCTCAAGATGCATTATATGAATGTTCTATATTTTAACAGCTTAGAAAAATCTTCTACAAAGGGCAAAGATGATTTAGTGAGAAAGACCGAATCTCTTGCTACATATGCAATAATAAAAGTATTTTATTACATTTATAAAAATGTTCTGTTTCATTTAACTTTACTAAACATTTTTAGATTGTCAGACATACCCAAAAAACAAAATTTTAATGCTGAAATCCAGAATCATAGTCAAAATTTACTAGTGTTGTACAATATATGTGTTTAATTATAGTTATAAACCAGATGTATTTGTGATTTGGGAATGGAATATCATAATATTTTGCTGAGTGTTTTTAAAAGAAGAATACCAAATTGGGTATAAAAATTAATTTTTACTTAAAAAAGAAAAAATATAAATTACAAGTTTTAAAAATATCACAAGCAAACCCAGAAAAGAGAAGATAATATATTTATTATTTGGTTAGCATATCACTATAATACTTTCCCTTATAATTGGCTATATACTCTCTGATCACCTTTTCATAAGACAAGATTTTATATCATTTTCTATTTCAGGGCTTCTCAGGGTTGGCAATCTTGACACTGTTGCCATTTTGAGCTGGATAATTCCTTTTTGGGAGCAGGAGGAGGGGAAGGGAGAGACTGGCTGTCCTATGCATTGCGGAACTTTTCATGGCATCTCTGACCTCTACTCACTAGATGCCACTAGCATCTCCCCTGTTGCAACCATCAAAAATGTCTCCAGACACTGTCAAGTATGTCAAGTATTCCCATGGATGGCAAAACCATACCCAGTTGAGAATCACTGTTCTCTAGATAGAAAAGAAAGATAGCATCTTAGTCTGTTCAGATTGCCATAACAAAATACTATAGACTAGTTTGCTTAAATGACAGAAAGTTATTTTCTCACATTCTGGAGTCTGGAAAGTCCAAAATCAAGGTTCTAGCAGGACTGTGTTCTGAGTTCTCACGTGGTGAGGGGTTGGGGATGGAGCAGTAAGATCTCTGGTGTTGCTTATGAGAATACTAACCCTATGAACCCATTCTTATGACTTCATTTTATTCTAATGGTCCACTGTTGCAGCCCGCTGCGGCAGGGGGTCGGAAGTCAGGGTGAGGGATGATATTATTATTGTTTAATAATAATAATGAAGGGGCGGGCCAAGACTCAGCTGGTAATGGCGAGTTTATTGAAGGAGACCAAAGCTTTTAAACACAGTGCCTCAAGAGCTACAGGGCGTATAACAGTCATGTCCTTGAGATAAAGCTTACAAGTTCCCACAGGACAAGGTTCTCATAACACATACTTCCTTGTACCTGCAAAGAAGGCCATGCCTTCCCCCTGCTCATGGGAACAACCAGATAATCAGCAGTTGGGAGGCAGTCTGGACCCAGAACAGCCTTGAGGCTAGAAACCAGGTTTCTATCACCACTCCCACGGTGAGAAACCCTCTCCTTAACTCCTTATGGCCGCTGGGCCCCTACAGTCCACTGTAGGCCCTGCTCCAATTATAGTCACATTGAGGGTCAGGGCTACAACATATGGATTTTGGGGAACATAATTCAATCCACAGCAGGTAGATAATTGTCTTTTCCTCCAGTATGACTGTTAAAATATTATTTTTGTTAGTATTTGCAAAAAGTTTCTGTAAGCTTCACAACTCTTTGTTGGTAATATGTAAAATATTAAAATTGTTTTCATATTTGAGGAAATACCAAATTTCTTCCAAAAGTGGACTGTAAGATTATAATATGTTTCAGGTTTTTTGAAGCAACAACTAATTATAATTGTTCTTTGAATTAATGACACTTGTTTACCAATTTGTCACAAATACCCTCCTTGTAGTGATCTATTAAGAGCTTGGTACTTTTGTCAATGTCTGTCATGTCATTTCAGCAAAAAGTTAACAAGAAATATGCACAGATCTAGTTGGGCAAGTCTACTTTAGACAGGGGAGAAAGCATAAGTAATGTCTGTCCCAGAAATGACAAAGAATTTGTTTGGTAGAGTATAATATTTAGATAGATGGGCAAAGAATGAGAACATTAGAAAAATACTCTGAATCAGGAGGGGAGGGGAAAATATTGTGAAATCCTGACATGTGACTGAAATATAGTTAATCGAGCCTCAGTTACGGAATCAAAGGCCGGTTGATGGACCATTAGGCATATAAAAGGTAATATAGTATAGTGTGAAAATCATTAGCCTCAGCAAACCTCAGTTTACACAAAGGTCTTACACAAGCTATCCTGTGAAACTTTTAACTTGGTCAGTTCACATCCTCTGAGAGGCAAACACCAAGATGAAATTAGATGTGCAAGAGATTTACTTTGAGGAATATCTGTGGAAGATAAAGAAGCGGGAAAACAGAAATATAGAGAACCTTTCAAACATGATGGAGATCTGATACCTGTGAAAGGAAAGAGGGAAGAAGGGAGGAGTGGGTGGGAGAAATCTCACTGCACTGCAACCTCACTTCACTGCAGTGCAACTATGAGAAATTCTCATAGCACGGACTGTCCATTCTGTACTGGGAAGACATGGTGATGCTCCAGAACTCTGACAGATTGTCCATTCTGCACTAGGCTCTAGAACTCTAATGGATTGTCTATTCTGTACTGGGAAGGCATGGTCCTGCTCCAGACCTCTGGCTGAGCTCAGTCACTGGCTGAGACCAACCCAGGGACAGCATAGCATCGGCATTATGTTGTGATGGATGTGAAGATGTGGCAACTGGAGGAAATATGCCAACATGTTCCCTTGAAGGGAGAGCTGAGCTGTGCACTTTCAGGGTTGCCCCACTAGCCAAGGCTTACTTATAGAAGTGATTGTCAAACAAATAAATCCATCCTAACATACCCAATTAAATATATCTCACTAACATTCTCTCTCGCCACATCCAAAAAATATCCTGGCGCATTCCAATGCCATCAGACATGAGCATAAATGGGACAGAGTAGAAACTGAAGTGAGGAGACAATAGTGATTTTCATGGGTTGCAGTTAAAATATATTACTTCTGCAAATTTACAAAATCATATGCCTACTTATGAACATGTTCTGGGAGTCCCTGCAAGGGTATCAGAAGGGGCTCCCACATAAACAAAGACCCTGAAACTGAAGATTCTTTAACTGTCACAAATCCTTCTCTTTCTAGAAGTGGTCAAGATTGAGGCATAGTCCAATTCCTAAATCCTAAAAGCTCTCAGCCAACTAAAACTAACATAGAATGAGTAGATCTTTGAAAATGGAAAAGCCATCCCCTCCTAACATAACAAATCAAGAGGGTCACAGACAAGTGGCTCTTTGCACTTGCAGCATTTGTATAAAATCCAGGTTTATGCAGCAAAACTGGTACATCTTTAAGTTTAAAAATCTCTGTTACATAGAGTTTATTTGTGTCCCAGATTTCTGGCTACTGGTCTCGTATTTCCCCTAAAAAATAATTTAGAAACTATGAGTGGGCAGGAGGAATTAGAGATTCTCTCCCACTATAAATTATTTATTGCCTTATTCCACTCTCTCTTTACTTTCATTGGGATGCTTCCAAATTGATAAAGAAACCTATTTACTGTTAATTGATTACCACTCTAAATTCATTGAGATAGCAGCAGTAACAAGAATCTCAAGTAGTTCAGCTGAGATTAGCTGTATAACCTCACAGGGGAGGAGACAAGATGTGTCTAGAAAAGGTTCTCCTCACTGACAGTAGACTTCCAATTTCAAGTGCACAGGCTTCAAAGTTCAATACAGCACTCAGTTAGTGTGAAAGACTAGCTGAAGAGCAGAGCTTCATCTTTGCAGAGCAAATTATGGTCAGTGGGAATTAAGTTAAGAAAAAAGAATCCTTGCTTGTTCCATTACTTGTAAAAACTTACTAAAAATAGATAAAACTCTTGATAACAGTTCATAGCATTGGAAAAGCTTTTCATTTTTATTGAATTCCCCAAATATAATAAGCATTAAATTTTAAAGCAAATAAAATATGCAGCAGAATCTAATGTTACATGGGAATAAGGAAAAATTCTACACACACACACAAAATGAGCTCGAAGGAGATGGGTTTTATTTCACGACATTTTCTCCAAGAATTAGTTGTTTGTGATATTATCCAGTCAGTAGTAAGGTTTTACTGTACAAATTGCTCTCCCTCAAAATTGGGAATATTTCTTATCAAAGCCAGAGTTAATTATAAGAAAGCCTGAAGTCAGCAGTTATAAGTGCAATCAGAAAAAAAATTAACTAATATACTTAAGGAGGTTGACTCAATCTTCAAGAATGACAAGCTATGTCACAAATATTAACATCAATTTATTAATACAACAAATACGAATTGAATTTTTAGTTTAAGTCAAGCATTATTCTAAGGGTAAGCAAATTGGGGGAAAAGCTCCTGTCCTCATCGATCATACATGCAAGGCAGGATGGACAGAGTTGTGAGGAAACAATATATATACAACTTCACATGAGGATGAATGCTACGGAGAAAAGAGAGCTGAAGTGCAGGGAGAATGTTGCCATTTTATAGTGAGTAGTCAAGAAAAACTTTCTGACAAGGTGATATTTTAGCAGAAATGTCAACAAAGTATGGAAATAATCTATTGCCTATTTGGAAGAAGAGAGTTCTGTGCAAAAAGAAATAACATGGGCAAAAGATCTGAGATAACAGTGTGTTACAATGTTTGAGGAATTAAAGGTGGTTGGTGTGGCTAGAGCCAAGTGAGTGTGAAAGAAAATTTGGCCATGATGTCAGAGTTCGAATCAGCAGGGCAAGGGAAGCTGACGTACAGACTTTTGATCTTCCACTGTCAATGGGCCTGACTGGTTCCTCTAAAGATAATGGGAACAGAAGGATAAGAAGGTGTGAGGGGGAGAGACTACCTCAGAGGTTACGGAAAGTATTCTCTGCAAAAGATGTTCTTGGGAGATGAAAGTGAAGGGTGTAACAATCCAAAGACAAATTGACATACTTCTGGATGTCAATTACCAAAGAGAAAGAAGAGTCAAGGATAGATGAAGTTCGTGTCCTGAAGGTGCCATTTGTTAAAAAGGGTAAGACTGTATTGAAGATGGGCACATGTGGGACAGTGAAATGAATTGTATTTTGGTCATATCGAAGTTGAGATGACACTTAGATATATAAGAGTTGAGTGTGTGTGTGCCTTTCACTGGTCATATCACTGAGAAAAATTGTTGCTGCCAGTAATGGTTGAGTCATGGATTTAAAAAAAATCTGAGGAAGAGATGCTTGGGACACCATGGAAATACTAGCTGAAGACTATGGAATTGAAATAACTAAAATGCCATTAGCTGAATGACCTCTAATTATCCAAGAACCTTTCAGAGACTCAGAAGTGTCTCATCTCTAAAACGAAGAAATATTACTAACTTCCAGAAGTAAATGACTCAGCTTGTCCAAATTCAAAGAGGAGATAAATCCTCCCAAACAACTTCTTTCCCAAACCATAGGATATAATTCCTCCCAAATGGATAGAGTACTCCTTGTCTTTTCCCTCCTTGGGGAGGGAAAAAATGTTATTCTGTAGATGATGCCAGTTTTCTCCATTGCACTTCAGGACTTGTATTAAGGCCCAGGAGCTGAAGGTCAGAAAGGCCTTGCTCTTGCAGAGACTGCACACATAGTAGAAGAAATGCAGAAGCACAAGACCCAGCATGCTCCAATCCTGGCATTTCTGGCAGAAGCTCTGTAACCTTGCTCAGATTCCAAAACTCTGCTGGTGTCCTTATTCATAAAAGAAACCAAATAATACTATTCTCATTGAGTTGCTGTGAAGACATGAGAAACAAAGAATTTAATACCATGTCACATGGTATACAATGTAGTGTGAATTAAACCCTACCATGTGATTGAGAATATACCATAATTGTCATTTGCTTCTTTGCCATTCTCATCTCCCCTCTTCCCACTCCACAGCTTGAGGGGAGCTGGACAAGAACCAAGTCTTTTGGTGTCAGGATCTCATTAGTCAGGTAGCTGAATGAGTGAGAGCTCTAAATGATATGAATTAATTTACACAGTAGGGAGGCCAAGAGAACTACATTTTTAGCACCTGCTATATGAAAAGTATTTTGTAAACATTGCTTGAATTAATCTCTATAACAAACATACAAGGTAAATATTTCTATCCTATGCTATAAATAAGGAATCTGAGGCTCTTAAATGTTAAGTAATTCAAGCAACTCACACAGGATCATGCAACCAGTAGCTGTTTCTCAGTCATGCTTGATTCTGAAACCTCTTATCACTCCATTACTTTGTCTCCCTGATGCTGCTTCCCACTGTGCCTCAATTGCCTAGAGCTATTTTTAAACATGATGGTGACACCAAGTCTCCAAGACTAAGAATAGTCTGGAAATATGACCTGTCCAGATTTTTGCCTCTCTGTGCCTCTCTGTTCTCTGAGTTTCGCCTGCCACTGTACTCTGTCTGTACTTGAGTTTTTATGACCAAAGGCCCTCTTTAAATCAATTTTATTATTTTTTTAAGATTTTATTTATTTATTTTTAGAGAGGGGGAAGGGAAGGAGAAAGACAGGGAGAGGACCATCAATGTATGGTTGCCTCTTACTTGCCTCCTACTGAGGACCTGGCTCGCGACCCAGGCATGTACCCTGACTGGGAATTGAACCAGCAGCTCTTTGGTTCACAGGCCTGCACTCAGTCCACTGAGCTATACCAGTCAGGTCAATGTTATTCTTGATTACTCATCTAGGCATGTTGCCAGCCAGCAGCCTGGTCTACAAATCTAGCCAGCAATCTCATTTGACCACTGTTACTCAACTTTGTAGAAACCTAAGTCATCTTGACATCTTCCTTCTTAGTTGCTCCTCACATCTAGTCCATCACCAAATTCTGTTATTTCTATATCCAAAATATCTCTTCAATCTTCCCACTTCTGTCTTTGTAATCATTCTCCTCCTCCAGGTCACCATTATCATTCACTCCTCACTGGGATTCCTGCAACAGTCCCCTTATGTACTTCCCATATCTCTATTATCCAACTCCAATCAATTCTCCATGTAACAGAGTAAGATTTTTAAAGCAGAAACTAATTATATGGTACCCACTTTTCCCTTAAAATAACTTCCAGATCTTCCCACTGAACTTCAAATAGAATCCTTATTGTTTTGTGTTTTTTCTTTAAGGTAACCTACACTACCCACAAGCCTGCATTACCTGGCTCTCCCTCACCTTCACTTCATGCATCAGTCAAAGTGGCCTCCTTTTTCTGAGATGTCCCACTACTTCTCTTCTTCAAGTGCCCTGATTCTTCTAATCCTTCCAGTCTGCATTGTTACACTCATTTCCATTGCTTTATAATAATTATTTGCAATGGCATATAATTGGCTCCCAAGAGAAAGGAGAAGAGCCTTCCAGGCTCAGGTAAAAGCAAATGCAAGCATATGCAAGTAGGAAAGAGCTATGTGTGTTTAAGAAACTGAAGGAAAAACCTTTAGAAGACAGCTTGGTGTCTCCCTTCATGACTGCAGGCTCCATGGAGGCAGGGCCATATCTGTGTTCCTCACCAGTTCACCTAGCCTGATACACACAGGGCCTGATGCACAGGAGTCACCCAGTACACATGTAGGACTCAATTTATCACCTTGGAAATCAAGTGCAACAGCCACTCTGGGCATCACTGATTAGTTCTTAGTGGTTTAATCTCTTTTCCTCAGCAACACAGAGAATAGGTGGCATTTTCCTCAGAAACTGTATCTCACTACCTCACATACACAAGGTTTATTTATAGTTGCTGATGCTTATCTGTGCATAATTTTGTTATCTTGGTTTAGGTTAATCTTTCATTTAATGAATCCATAACCCATTTCTCTTCTCTACAGTGCCCCTGTCCCAGTTTTGTTCTCCGTGGGTTGTGGGTTGATTTGACATGGCATGGTGGCCTCATCTTGAATGACAGGTCACTCACAAAAAAAGAAGAGGTATTTTGGCATTTCTTTGTCTGACCTGCTACCCTGAAAAAGACCATGTGAACATTTTATAAGTATTTACTGATATTTTGATTAAAAAAAAAACCATCGGACCTAATAAGCCTCACTTTTTCTCTAATGAAGTTTATTTCTAAAAGCCTGCATTTATTCAAACTAAAATTACTTGTACAATGGTTTTTGAATTAATTTTCAAAAATCCCAGGTAAGGGCATATTATAAAGTGGTATAATATATTTTAGAATTATGCTAAATTAAGAATTAATCCATTATGACTATTAATAAGTTATTATTTTACATATATCTTTAGTGTTACATAGAAGATGTTATTATCCAAGTTTTACAAAAGACAAAACTTAGGCTCACTGAAAGTAAGTAAAATTTTCAATGGCATAGAGCTAGTAAGTGATAGAACTACAACTGTAACCACAAACTGGAGTCAGATTAATAAATATAGTTTTCAAGAAATTGTGCTTATGGAACTAGAAATTAAATAATGATATCTAGTTTTTAAAATGATCAGATTCCTCATCTATTGCTTCTCTAATGCTGCAGAAAAACAATTCCAATATATCAGTGGTTTATTGCAATGACCATTTGTTACTTCATAGGTCTGTGTGTCAGCTTCAGTTACGTTGATCTTGTCTGGGTCTCACTTAGATTCTTCTGGGCATCACTGGACTCCAGCCGTGGGTCAGACTCAGGTCTCTTCTATATTTCTTCATCATTCTGAGCCAAGAACTGCCTGGGCAGGTAGCAGAAATAAAAAATTAAAAAAAGCCTAGACCAAATGGCAACACATTTAAAACTTGTGCTTACTTTCACATTTCCTTGGCAAAAGCAAGGCACGTGGCCAGGTCCAATGTCAAGTAAGCAAGGAATTATAGTTCACCTAGTGGACTATGTTAGGTTACCTGTGTATATATGGAAAGTTACTCAGTAAAGGACATGAATGTATAAACCAGTCATATAAAGAGACTGAAGAATTGGGAACAATAATACATTCGTACTTCCATACTTTGAGTTCAAGGAGCAATCTGGGATCCAGTTAATAAAGAAATGCAACAAAGTAGATTAGATCAACCCTTTAAATTTATTGACAAAAATGCTTAGTCTAAGATATGTGCTTACATGCAAAATTAAAGGTAAGTATACAACCATTTTGATAATAATATTTAAAAGACTGCATCAAAAATAGGAGCTGGCAGTTTTAAAACTCTCATATCCAGAAAAAAAGTATTAGCAAGAGTCATTTTTAAACATGTAATATCAATAGCCATTTACTACTAAAATTTATCACAAGGTGTTAGTTTATTTGTCTCACCAGTAAAAAGATATTAAAGATCAATGTAAAAATATATAAGATTCTATTTAATATGATGGGCTAGAAAAAAGTGTTCAAATTCATGATTATAGAAAAGGGTAGAGAGATCCAAGAAGAGGAAGAGTAGATGAATGTTACCCTTACCTCCTCCTCGGACCAAACTGGAATTACAATTAAAATATAGAACAATCAAACTGAATGATCAACTGAAGACTAGCTAAACAGAAGCCTTATAACTAAAGATTTACAGAAGCCATATTAAGACTGGTAGGAAGAGTGGAGATGCTAAAAGTGCTGTCCAGGTTCCCACTGGCAGTTCTCAGACCCAGCACTGGCAACGAGTTTGAACTTGTATCAGTCTGGTGAATATCAGTTACCTTTATCTGGTAACTGAGAATCTGCCTCATGCAACTTAGTTACCACCAGAGGCTCTTTCTGTGACTGAAATTAATAGGAAGCTGACAGACAAAGACAGGTGGAAGCAGATCTTGGGGTGCTTTGGGACTTTTGTTGACCTGCCCCCAGGACCAGTGCTGGTGAAAGCTGGCCTTAGTAAGCAGCTTGGTCCTTCCCCTACACGCTCAACAGAGGCAGCCACAAACTATGGATCACTTTGTAGCTCCAAACATGTGGCCCAGGGCTAGTCACAGAGAGTGTCTGATGTAGACCTGCAAAAAAGTCTTTCCCAAAATATCCCAAAACAAACACACTCACAGACCAACTTCAGAAAACATCAAAGCAGAATCCAATTAGCTTCACCAGTGGTAGATCAAAGGCAGACCTCAGTAGACACCAGACCATGCTGAGGCAAATTCCACTTCAGGTGGTCAGCACCTGTAAAGCAACTCATACACTAAGGTATGGGTTAATCCTCACAGTCAGTCAGATTGAGGGTCAACTTCATAGACAAACAGACCAATAGAAATCAAGACACAATCACAACAATAGAACCCACATAACCACACAAGGAACATACCTCGAGTACCCTTCAGCTCATGTTATCATCCCATAAGACACATAATACATATGGCTACCAAGACTTGTATTACATAATACAAGCTACCAAGACTGGGAGTCATAGCAGATTTACCTAATACATAGACACAAACACAAAGAAATAGCCAAAATGGGTAAACAAAGAAATATGCCCCAAATGAAAGAATAGAAGTCTCTAGAAAGAGTTCTAAATTAAATGGAGGCAAGCAATTTACTAGATATAAAAGTCAACAAAATGGTTATTAGGACACTCAAAGAACTTAATGAGAACTTCAACAAAGAGATAGCAAGCATTAAAAAAAAACATAGAAACAGTTTATTAAAAAAGAACTGTCCAGAAATTCAGAATAAAATAGGAATAAAGAAGAGGTTGGATGAAACAGATGATAAAACCAGCAATTTTGGGGGGAAAGGTAGCAGAAAACACCTGATCAGAGAAGTAAAAAGAAAGAAATTAAAAATGAAGATTGTTTAAGTGACCTTTGGGACAACATGAAACATAACAAGATCTGTATCATAGGGGTACCAGAAGATTAAGAGAGAACAAGGGACCAAGAACCTATTTGAAGAAATATCGACCAAAACTTTCCCCACTGTGGTGAAGGAAAAAGACCTACAAGTCCAGAAAGTGCAGAGAGTTGAAAACAAGGTAACACTGAAGAGGCCCATACCAAGACACAATATACCATATTTTGCCCTGTTTAATGCACACCCATGTTTTTGTACACATTGTATACTGGGTTATTATATCCATAGTATATAATCATTGTACCTATGTGTAATGCACATCCTTATGTTTCCCTGAAAAATCTGGGCAAAAAAGGGTGCATTATACATGGCATAATACAGTAATTAAAATAGCAAAGATAAAGACAAAGAATCTTAAAAACAGTAAGAAAAAGATAGTTCGTTACTTAGGAGCTCCAAAAAGACTGTCAGCTAATTTCTCAACAAAAAACATTTCAGGGCCAGAAGGGAATGGCATGAAATATTTAAAGTATTTTAAATATTTAAGGACCTACAACCAAGACTTCTTTGCCTACAAGTCTATGACTTAAAATTGAAGGACACCAAGGCCAACTTTTATTCCTCAAATAATTACAAATGGATCTTCTTTTGACCTAGAGATCCCACTTCTGGGAATATATCTGAAGGAACCCAAAACACTAATTCTAAAGAACATAGGCACCCCTATGTTCATTGCAGCATTATTTATAATCACCAAGATATGCAAGCAGCCCAAGTGTCCATCAATAGATGAGTGAATAGCCCTGGCTGGTGTGGCTCAGTGGACTAAACACCAGGCTACAAAACAAAGGGTCACTGGATTGATTCCCAGTCAGGGCACATGCCTGGGTTGTGGGCCAGGTCCCCTGTAGGGGTCATGCAAGAGGCAACCACACATTGGTGTTTCTCTCCCTCTCTTTTTCCTATCCTTCCCCTCTGTCCAAAAATAAATAAATAAAATATTTATTAAAAAATAGATGGGTGGATAAACCAACTACAGGACATTTACACAGTGGAATTCTACTCAACTGTTAAAAAGAAAATTTTACCCTTTGTACAGTATGGATGGACCTGGAGAATAGTATGCTAAGTGAAATAAGACAGAGAAAGATAAATGTCATATGATTTCATTTATATGTAGAATCTAATGAACAAACTGAATAAGCAAAACAAAGACAGACTCATAGATGGAGAGCAGATGACAGCTAGTGGTGGGGGAGGTTAAGCAGTGGAGGGATTAAGGAAAAACAAAAAGACTCATGAACATGGATAACAGTGTGGTGATTGCTGGTGGAGGGGATTATAGAGTGACTAAATGGTAATGGAAAATATACAATAAAGATTAAGTAAAAACAAAATAAAATTGAAGGACATATAAAGAGCCTTCCAGACCAGAAAAGGCTAAAGGAGTTTGTTACCACCAAACAAGTGCTACGAGAAATGTTAAAGAGTCTTATTGAATTAGAAGAAGAAGAAGGAGGAGGAGGAGGAGGAGAAGGAGAAGAAAGAACAAGAAAAAGGAGGAGGAACAGGAGAAAAAAAAGGAACATAGTTAAAGGAATAAAATGGCAATAAATACATACCTATCAATAATCACTTTAAATATAAAGGACTTATCAGGGGTGGAGGAGTAAGTAGAGTCTACATTAACCTCCTCCCAGGAAAAAATCTGGAGTTACAATGAAATTGTACAGAAGGCATCCTGAATAACCAACTAAACACAAGCTGGACAGAAACCTTACAATCAACGACAGACAAAAATCCACTTCACCACAACAAGATTGGTAGGGACTGTGGAGACGTGAGAGGACTGGCCGGGTTCCCATAGATGGCAGCTGAAGTTCTGAAAAGATACTTCAGTAACCAGGGGGTTTCCTCTGAGAAGTGTGGGGTCTAAACCCCAGTCTGGGCTCCCCAGCCTACAGCATCAGAGCCAGAAAGTAACCCAGATAACATCCAGCTTATTTGAAGAGCAGCCAGGTATCTGTCTGCCACAGAGAGATGGCTGGAGATGCAGGGAGCCTCTTAAAGGGCCAAAACACAAAATTTTGTTTGTTGTCACTTATCCTGGGCTCTGGCAGAGGGAGGGCAGACTGGAATAGAGACACTTGAAGAGTCTGGGATTTGTGGCTCTGGGGAGAGAATTGAAGGAACTGAAACCAGGATCCTTATGCTGAGTCATTCACCATACTGTAGGAGACAATTTTTTAGGCAGAGCACTCCCCTCCCAGTGGCATCAGCCTGAGGGAAAGCAATAGCCCTCAGGAATAGCCAGCAGGAATTACTCTGCCTCAGCAAGTGGAGCTTAAACAGGCTGCTAATTATAGCCAGAGGCTACATCACTGATTAGTTTAACAACTAAGGTGGAAAATATAAAGAAGCAGCCAAAATGGTAAGAAAAAGAAATAGACCACAAATGAAAGTACCAGAGAAATCTGCAGAAGACCTACAGGCAAGCAACTTAACACAGAGAGCATATAGAGTAATAATAATAAGGATATTGGACAGCATGAAAAAGACTTAGAAACCATAAAAAATAACCAGTCAGAAATAAATAATTTAATAGTTGATATAAATAAGATACTGAAAGCAACAAAGAGTATGTAAGAAGAAGCAGAGGACTGAATCATTGATTTGGAAGAAAAGGTAGAAAAAAAGATTTTTTTAAAAAGAGGAGAGTTTAAGAAACAGTTTGGATAACATGAAGCATAACAACATCCATAGAAGAAAACACAGAGAGAGCAAGGGATTGAGAAACTATTTGAAGAAATAATGATAGGAAATTTGCCCAATTTAGTGAGGAAAAAAGTCACACATGTCCAGGGAGCTCAGAGAATCCCAAACAAGGAGGACCCAAGGAGCACTATGTTGAGACACATCATAATTAAAATAACAAGGCTTAAAGACAAGGAGAGAATCCTAAAAATCCACCAGAGAAAAGCAGGGAGTTACTTACAAGGAGTCACCAATTAGACTAACATCTGATTACTCAACAGAAACATTTCAGGCCAGAAGGGAATGCATGAAATATTCAAGGTGATGAAAAGCGAGACCTACAACTAAGGCTACTTTACCCACAAAGCTATCATTAAAATCAAGGGAGAAATAAGGAGCTACCCAAACAAGAAAAGCTAAAGGAATTTGTTAACATCAAACCAGTATTACAACAAATGTTAAAGGGCTTGCTTTAAGAACAAGAGGTAGAAAAAGGGAAAGAAGAAAAAAACAGGAACACAGTCTAACAATAAAATGGCACTAAATGAATATCTATCTATCAATAATCACCTTAATGGTAAATGACTTAAATGCTCCAACCAAAAGACACAGGGTAGATGAATGGATAAGAAAACAAGACCCACATACATGCTGCCTCCAAGAGACCCATTCAGATTGAAAGACATACACAGACTCAAAGTAAAGGGATGGAAAAAGAGATTCCATGCAAGTGGAAATGAGAAAAAAAAAGCTGAGATAGTAGTACTTATATCTGACAAAATAGACTTTAAATCAAAGCTATACTAAGGACAAATAAGGACACTACATAATGGTAAAGGGAACAGTCCAACAAGAGGATGTAACCCTAGTAAGCATGTACACACCCAGTATAAGAACACCTAAATATATAAAGCAAATCTTAATGGAAATAAAGGAAGAGATAAACAGAAATACAGTCATAGTTGGGGATTGTAACACCCCATTAAACTTCAATGGATAGACCTTCCAAATAGAAAATCAAAAAGGAGACAGTGTCCTTGAATGTTACACTAGATCAAATGGATTTAATATCCTCAGAGCATTTCATCCCAAAGCAGCAGGATATACATACTTTTCAAGTGCACACTCAGTGTTTTCTAGGATAGACAACATGTTAGGACACAAAATAAGTCTCAATAAATTTAAGAAGATTAAAATCATATCAAGCACTTCCCTGACCACAGTGCTATGAAACTAGACACACAAAGCTATGAAAGCTAAATAAATGTTATTAAATGATGAATGAGTCAACAATGAGATCAAGGAAGAAATCGACAGATACCTTAAAACAAAGGAAAATGAGGACACAACATCCAAACTCTGTGGGACACAGGAAAAGCAATCCTAAGAGGGAAATTCATAGTATTACAGGCTTATCTCAAAAGAAAAAACAACAGCTCCAATAAACAATCTAACTTCAGACTTAAAGGAACTTCACAGAGAACAATAAACAAAGCCCATACTGAGTAAGAGGAAGTAAGTAATAAAGATCATAGCAGAAATAAATGATATTGAGTCTGAAAAAAAAATACAAAAGGTCAATGAATCCAATAGCTGGTTCTTTGGAAAAATACACTAGATTGACAAACTTTTATCCAGACTCCTCAAGAAAAAAATGAAAGGACCCAAATAAATAAAATCAGACATGAAAGAGGAGAAAGAACAACTGACACCAAAGAAATACAAGCATTGGAAGAAAATATTATGAACAATTATATGCTAACAAACTTGATAAACTGGATAAAATGGATAAATTTCTAGAAATACACAATCTTCCCAAACTAAATCAAGAAGAATCAGGGAATCTGAATAGACAGATTACCCCTAGTGAAACTGAAGCAGTAATCAAAATACGCCCAGACCAAAGCCCATGGCCTGATTGCTTCACAGGTGAATTTAACCAAACATTCTAAGTAGAGGTAACACCTCTCCTTCTCATGCTGTTTCATTAAATTCAATAAGTCAGAAGCCTCCCAAACTCATTTTATGAGGCCACCATTATCCTAATTCCAAAACAAGGTAAATACACTACAAAGAAAAAATTATAGGCCTATACCCCTTATGAACATAGATGCTAAAATGCTCAACAAAATATGAGCCAATGATAAAATAGCAAAAAGGGAAACTAAGAAAACAATCCTATTTACAATTGCAACAAAAAATAAAATACCTAGGAATAAATTTAACCAAGAATGTAAAAGGCCTATATTTAGAAAATTATAAGACACTAAAAAAAGAAATAGAAGAAGAAACAAATAAGTGATATATACCATATACCATGTATATATACCATGTATATATATGTTATATATGCTTATAAACAATAAGCATATACCATGTACATGGATAGAAAGAATTAATGTCATTGACATGTACCCAAAGTAATCTATAGATTCAACATAATTCCTACCAAGATGCCAGTGGTGTATTTCCAGAACTAGAACAAACATTCTGAAAATTTATAAGGAGTCGCAAGAGACCCAGTGTAGCCACAGCAATCTTGAGAAAGAACAAAGTTGGAAGAACCATGCTATGTGATATCAAACTCTACTACAATGCCATAGTAATAAACACCATGGTTTTGGCACAAGAACAGGCATACGGATCATTGAAACAAACAAGAAAAAGAGCTCAGAGATAAACCCACACCTAATGGTCAATTAATATTTGAATAGGAGGCAAAAGACATAGAGTTAGGTACAGATAGACTATTCAATAAATGTTGTTAGGAAAAATTAGAAAGACACATGCAAAATAATGAAACTAGACCACCAAATTACACTATACACAAGAATAAACTCAAAATATATTAAAGACTTCCATGTTAGACTCAAAACCATAAAAGTCCTAGAAGAAAACATAGGCAGTAAAATCTCAGAAAATTCTCATAGCAATATTTTTTCTAATATATTTCCTGGGCAAGGGAAACAAAAGAAAAATAAACAAATGGGACTGCAGCAAACTAAAAATTTTTCACACAGCAAAGGAAACCATCAGTAAAATGAAAAGACAACTTTCTAATTGGAAGAACATATTCACCAATGATATATGCAAATCAAAATAGAAACAGACTCATAGATACAGAGCGCAAACTGACAGCTATAAGAGAAGAGGCGAGTTGGGTGGCCGGGTGAAAAAGGTGAAAGGATTAAGAAAAAAAAGCAAGAAAAATGCTCACAGACAAACAATAATTTGGTGATTACCAGATGGAAAGGGTTGGGGGTGGGGGGG
>PVKM010021332.1:0-22666 GCA_004027735.1 Carollia perspicillata
ATTGTGCGCTGCAGCTGACCACCCTGCACCTCGCCCAGCCATTTTCTCTTCCTCAAATGCATACTGTCTTCACCCCTCTGCTGTTTAATGCCCTGGCAGTCTTCAAGGGGCAGCTGCCATACCTTCCACAGTCTTTTAGATTTTCCCACTCAAAACTAACATTTCTGGTGCTCGGTGATCACACAGCATCTCCACCACTATCATTGCACATATTAGTTGAGTATGTGTCTGTCTTTCCAACTACAGCGTGAGCTCTCTGAGGGCAGGGGGCACATTTTATTCATCATTCCACTCCACCCTCCCTTCCCCACCTGACACCCCCAACACACACACACACACACACACACACACACACACACACACACTCACTCACTCATACTCTTGCATGCTCAGTGAAAACACTAAATTACACCATTTGGGTCATCCTCAAAGCCTATTCACTTCCCCTTTCTAGCAGGAAAAGAAAACTCTGCCTTGTTGATGTGAATTAAATGAAATCGAATAGAGTCGACAACAATGTGGCTTAAAGGAGGCTTTGGTGGTTTGGGACCCTAACAGTTATTCAGCGTATTGTTTCTCCGAGGCAACCACATCTTACATAACAAGGAGAAGAAAGAGATGATCCTTTCCGGGACATTTCCCCTTCCCTCCACGACTGACCTAACTCCAACCCCCTGCTTCCCTCTGTGAGTCAGTGGCTGTACTGCACATGCGACAAGAACTGGTGGTTCTCAGAGCTCGGAGCCCTGGACGATTAAGCTTTTGAATTCCTGACTAAAGAAAATGTGAATCCATATATTTAGGTTAACCCTGTAAGTAGGTCAACAAAATATAATCCCCCAGCTTTGACTATCATCCCTCTAGTATGCCTCCACCCAATAGTGCTTAACAGGACTTCCAAGGCCACTTGGTGCTCTCTGGGGTCAGTTTTCAGGTGCCAAGTGGCTGACTCTTACCCCCCAGTCCCCACGGAGCTCTCCTTCTCTTTAAAGGCTGTGGGATGCTCAGAGACTATGGTTTGTGGTTCAGAGCAGCCCTGGCTTGTCCTGGAACAAGATGATGGCATTATTCAGCAATTCCCTCGAGCAGTATTTGAGGCTAATCTTAATAACTTCCAACCCATACAATTTGTCCTGTGAACTTCCCAAACTATCTGCCTGGGCAAAGGTGGAGTTTAATTTGAGACACTCTTTTTTCTTAACCATGGCAAATATCAGGTTCTCCTTTAGCAACAGCAAGAAGGACCTCCTTGGAGTGTAAGCTGGAAAGCGGGTAGCAAAGGCAGAGAATGTATGGAATTGTCAGCACAAGGAAAAGGGCCACCAACCCCTCATTAAGCCAGTCACTGTTGTGGCATCATCCCCTGACCGCCGATCCCCTGACATCACTACTTCTCAACTCTGACTTAGCAGCAAATTCTAGAAAATAGATGAAGAGGTTAAACCCAACAGAAAATGTTTTGAAAATGTTTTAAAAATATAAAGAGTAAAACAAAAATGCTAGAGAATTTTAATAAATTTTCTAAGGGCTAAGAAATAAATGCTCTCAATTTAAGAGTGTTTCCAATAAGGGCAAAATTTAGCTAAAAATATCCTGCTGGATACAGTTAAAAGGAATATAAAATAGTATCCAATAAATAAGATTGAATACAATAGAAAACTATTCAATAATAGCCTAAAAAGTACAATAAAAGCTAGGAAGTTAAAAGAGGATAAAGTGAATAATATTAACATGTTCAAAATATAAAGATAGTAAAATTAAATAAATTTAAATGTATAAATTCAGCCCCAAATACCCACTGAAAGAAGAATGGAGTGTCAGATGTGAGCAGAGATATCAAGTTCAGGACTAGGGGCCCAACAACATGCCAGCTTTTGGTCTCAGCTGAGACCAGGACCAGGGCTGGGCTCAGGTCCCCTCCTGGGCAGGATTCTCCCAAAGCAAGTCTTCCCCCTTCAAGTCACAAAAATACAGACCCCTGAACTGCGGCTCCCCCACAAGCCCAAGGTCCCTCCAAAGTTCACTTCTCACTCTCCCAGCACTAGAATAGAAGCAACACATCTGGGGGCAATGAGCAATCATGGCCTTATGGAGGTGCCTCGCCAGGTCTCTGTCCTCCTCAGTTCCCTCTCCACAAGCCAGCCCAGCATCCACTCCTTCACTCAACAAGTCCTGGTTAAGGAGTAGGAATGAGTCAGGTGCTGTGCTGGGCCCAGGACATCACAGGAACAGACAGACCATGCTCTTGTTTTCACGGAGCTCATGGCCTAGCAGGGGAGGCTGATGCAGAAACAAGGGTGTCAAAGGCTGAGATGAGGATCTTACAGCAGCACTCGACAGGAGCATCTAACCCTCACCTTGGTGGGGGACGGTGGTGAGCAGGAAAGGTGTCTAAAAGGGTTCTTATCCAATTTCAGTGTGTGTGGGGAGTCCTATACATCTAAGCAATTCTCTAAAACCAGTTAAATGTTCTACAGTTCAACTCAATTCTGACACAATGTACCCAAAGATAGTGTCAGATCCCACGAGGTAAGGGCTCAGTCTTGAAACACTGTCCCCCTCACTTCAGATGCTAGTTGCAAACTTAGGTTATCACCTGTGCTTCTGACAGACCATGTTCTAATGATAGCCCTCTATCTGGATGGATGTTCTAATGATACCCTCTCCTCCTTGGATTCAATTAATTTGCTAGATTGTCTCACAGAACTCAGAAAAACATTTTACTTACTAGATTACTGGTTTATTATAAAAAGATATAACTCAGGAACAGCCACATGGAAAAGATGCATAGGGCAAGGTGTGGGAAAGGGGTGCGGAACTTCCGTGCCCTCTCAGAGCACGCTACTCCGCCAGAACCTCCACGTGCTCACCAGCCTGGGAGCTGTCTGAACCATGTCCTTTTGGGTTTCTAGGGAGGCTTCATTACATAAAAATGACTGGTTAAATCATTAGCCATTGGTGACTGAACTCAAACTCCAGCCCCTCTCCCCTCCCCACGGGTAAGGGAGGTGAGACTGGAAATTCTAACCCTCTAATCACAAGGTTGGTTTCCCAGGAAACTACATCCCATTCCTAGGTGACCTAGGGGCTTTCTAAAAATCACCTCATTAAGATAAAAAGGATGCTTTAATGATACTCATCATTTAGGAAATTCCATGAGTTTTAGGAGCACTATGCCAGAAACAAGATAAAGAACAAATATATACTTCTTGTTATAAATCACAATATCACTGTCATAGAGGAAAAAGTCTGATATAAGACCTAAAGAGTGTATAGGAGATAGCTGGCTAAAGAAAAGAAAGAGTTTTCTGAGCCAAGAAAACAATATATAGGAAGTCCATGAGTGGGGAGAGAGAGAGAACAAGAACACGTTTTTCCAAAGAAATGCAAAGATTCCCCAGATGGCTGGAAAGGAGGCTGTGTAGGGAAAGTCCAGGTCACGGGCTTGGGCCTCTCCTCCCTGACATGTAGGCTTTGCTGGTCCAAGAGACTCTGTACTGGACCATCAGAGATGGAAGTTTATAGATATTTCCATTGGCCTTTTACTCCACCGAGAAAGAAGCCCTCGCCAGCCTGTGTATCTCCAGCACAACATAAGAAATGAAGATTAGACTCACCTTAACCAGGGCTTTAGGTTCAACTGAATTCTATTGTAAGAATAATTCATTCAACCAGCAACTGTTTGGTTTGGTTTTGTTACAAGAGTGAATTCCTTTCCACCTGGGGACAAATGACTAATCAGACTAAGCAGTCCCCTTTCCAAAGAGTTGTTTTGCTGTTGCATGTACTGAAATAACGTGGAGAGCTTAAATGAAAATATCTGATATAAACCCAGCTTCTGGAAATCACCATCTCTGTGATACTTGTAATTATTCAGGTTGATACATGACATAGAGGAAGGGGACTGAGTGTGAAGCATTCCCATGGGGCTTCCCATAGGACTAGCATTCAATGAAATATACTTTGTGAAAACTTATCCCTAAATCCCTAAATCTACAAGCACCAATCATGACTAAGAAGCCAAATCTCCAGAAATCAGAAAGAATGAAGAGTCAAAGGAAAGAGGAGAAAGTTACATAATCCCCAGAATGACGCTCATGTGCTTGGCCCTTGCTATTTACCCAAGAGGAGTCTCCCAACAAACTGCTCTTCCCCTAGCAGGGAAAATGTGGGTGATTGGGGCAAAGATGTATCTTCCAGGCATATTTTGCCTCTAGATGTTAACTTCTCAGTTTCCTGGTTTGCCCAAAGGGTTTCAGGTCCTGCCTTCAACTCAGAAATTGAATTGGTCACCAGATACCAAGAAATTGGTGAGGAGTCTTTATAGAGTTCTAAGAAGCTTTATATGCAGCAGTAATGTGTTATGGGCCCAGAAACCCAATGGATATTATAATCTCTGTCTTCCTTAGTCTCACCCCATAAAACCTTGAATCAGCATTCTCAGCCTCACCCAAGACCTGAGCAAGTATCATCAAGGTCAGCCAGTGGTTCTCCAACTCTAACACACATCATGTTAAAACACAGATTGCTGGGACCCACCACCAGAGTTTCTGATTCAGTGGAATTTAAATTTCTGAGAAATTCTTAGGTGATGCCAAAGATGCTGGTCCTGATTCCTTCCTTGCCACTACATGGGCTTTCAGTTGGTTTTATTGCCATAAGCCTGGTATACAGCATGGGCCCAGCTATGCCCATGCAGCAGCATTTGGATCTAATGCTTGGTACATAATAGGCACTCAGTAAATACTGTGATTGAATTAATTAGTAATCATTTATCTAATCCCTAAGACTGGGATTCTACTTTGGGAAGTGTGCCCCACCTTCCCTGATGGAACTGGAGCCCAGTCCTTTACCCCAACTGCTTGACTGGGCTCATGAGCCCCTCTCTGTCTACAGGGATTGCAGGAACCATATACCCAAAAGCTAGACCTTTTGAGTAACAGTGGAAAATATGAAGGAGCCCAAGTGGAGCTCCTGACCTACCTGGTAAAAGTCAACTCCATCATGGTCTGGTTTGCCCCAACTATTCCTGGTTACTTCCTCCCTGTACCAGGCCACCCCTGAGTTCCCTGTAAGGACCCTGGCTGAAGCTTCCCAACCACACTCAGCTCATGAGTCAGGTAACTGAACCAGGTTCCAGTGACGACTTTGAAATAGAAACTTGAACTAGAGACCTTGAAAGCTTTCCCAATCAGCCAGAATAAAGAATGGTTTGCTTTATTATTTTCTTTTGAACTGTTTTAATCATGCTCTGAGTACACAGACCACAACAGCTAATTGCATTCTTCCCTCCCTGTGACTCATATCTGTGACCTGTGTGCAAGAGAAAATTGTACTATGGTCCTGGGAGAGCAATGTATTCAGGCTTTGCTGGATAATGGGGGGAGTAAATTCCAAGTATTAAGGGTTTTTTCTAAGAAATTCAGAAAGAAAATTAAAATCTGTTTTTTGTTAATATCCCAGCACTTTAATATTCTCCACAATCCCACATCACTGAGAAAGTCAAGGTGACCACCTGTATATAGACACCTGATAGAATGACCCATCTGCCACAGCCTTCCCACTCCTTTTCTGTGGCAGCTCCTACCACTGTTTCCCTTGGAAACCAAAGGAGCAGCTGCCTGCAAACACATCTCTCCCTCCTCACTCATCAGTGCCAGGCCAGCAGCCTGTTTTCTACTTCACTGAAAACATTTGATGTTGGGGGATGGTGTGCATGTGAGGAAAATGTAAAGACATTACCACACTGGGTCAGACACATTGAGCATGCCGTCTAGTATTCTTCTTTGGATGGTTTCATTTTTCCTCTGCATTTTATGTGAAACACCATGAATTTCTTCTCTGTGTTGTGATGATTTGTGCACACAAATCTTCTCCACTGGATCTTAGGCTATTTGAAGTCTAAGAAAGACATAGGCTTATGTTTGGCATCCCCTGCAGAGTTCTAGCAAAGCCTTTTGCCTGATAACAGTGAGCTCAGTTACATAACTCTTGGTCAAAATTATTTCAACCCATTGATAGAAATTTCTGCATGCATTAATGATTTTTCCTGAATTGATTATTATAATAATGGTTGCTAAATATTTACTTTTTTAAAACTCATTCTACTTTTATCAGTTGGCATTCTACTCAAAGAAAGAACTTCTCCTTCTACTCCTTTTATTTGTTCACTTATTCATTTATAAAGGGGTGTGGGCTCATGGATTATTATTTTAGGCAATGGGTTAAAACCTATTACTTGCATTTTTTAACAGTCATATTGTCCCAGGTTTGGTCCAGGGAAGCCCCTCAAGCTTGCTCCTGTGACCCTTTGACATGTCTCCATCTTGCTTTATATAGTACTCTTTGTCATGAGATGTTTCCATAATATTAACTACAAATAGAGAAGTACCAACTTTACAGTGGATAAACCTAGTAGAAGACAACAGCTGAGCTATGTGATCCAAGCAAACATCACCAGTAATGGTGTCTTCTGTTATATAGTGAGAAGGACACATCACTTGGATGGTATCTCTGCCAAAAAGTGAGTAACTTTGAGGTAATCATGAGGACACATTTAAAAATTCAATTAGGAGAAATTCTACAAAATAAGTGGCCTGTACTCTTCAAAAACGTTGAAGTCATAAAAGACTAGAAAATGGTCTTGATTAAAGGAAACTAAAGACATGATACTCAATGCAATACATGATCCTGGAAAGAATCCTAGACCATGTTATTAAACATTATTGGGATGATTAGCACATTTTAGTAAAGTTTGGAGATGAGATCATAATATTATATTAATGTTAATTTTCTGATTTTGATAATTTCACTATGATTATATAAAAGAATTCCTTCCTTCTTAGGCACGTACACACTGAAGTATATAGGGAGAAAGGAGCATCATGTCTGCACCTGACTCTCAGATGGTTCAGAAGAATGATGACGTGAAGGTGGCCATTGGGTCAAAGGGCACATAGAAAACTGGGTGAAAAATACATGGGTTTTTGGTGCTGCTCTTTGAAATTTTTTTTGGTTACAAAAACTGAGTTGAATAAAAGTCAATACTATCATTTGTTTATTTTTATTATTTTATACTCCACTACATTCTAAAAAAAGGATTAAAGGCAATTTATAAGCCTATCTATTCAACAGGATTTTTTCCCAATTAACTGTCTTTAGCTGAATTCTCCTAGAAGCAAACATTGAGCCAAGCATTTGAGTGCATGTATTTTATTTGGGAAGTGATCCTAACAAGCATCTTGCCTTGTGAGAAATGTTAAAATAAGTTCTTCGGAGAAAAGGAAAATGATCGGGATTTAGTCAGGAACTTGGATCTACATAAAGAAAGGAAGAGATTTAGAAAAGAAATAAGTGAAGATAACATTAAAACTTTTATTTTTCTTGCTCAATTGATCTAACAATAACAATTTGCTCAAAATAATAATGACAATAATGTATATGATGATCATAGCTTATATGTAAGTGAAATGAATGACAGCAATGACACAAAGATTGGGAGGGAGGGTGTTTATAAGGCACTTGCACTACTGGTGAAGTGGTCTAGTGTTATTTGAAAGTAGACTTGAATTAGTTGTAAATGGATATTGCAACTCTAGGGTAACTACTGAAAAAGCTTTTTTAAATATAACTGATATGCTAAGGAGAGAAAAAAAAAACTAGAATAATATAAAATGCTCAATTAAACCACAACTGGCAGAAAAAGAGTAGAAGACAAAATTAGAAACAAAGGACAAGAAGAACAAATAGAAAACAGTAATAAATATAATAGATATTAATTCAACTATATCAATAACCACTTTAAACAAGGATCTAAATACACCACTTAAAAGACAGAGATAGTCAAAGTAGATCAAAAAACAAGACCTAACTATATGTTGTCTATAAGAAATCCACTTTAAATATAAAGTAGATTTAAAGTAAAGGGATGGAGAAAACTGTATCATGCTCACACTAATCAAAAACAAAAAGCTAGGGTGGCTATATTAATTTCAGACAGAGCAGACTTCAAGCAAAAAATTATTATCAGAGATAAAAAGGGAGACTGAATTGTGTCCCCTCCCCCAAATTCAAATGTCAAAGCCTTAACTCTCAATATGACCATGTTTGGAGACACGGCCGATAAGGAGCTAACTGAAGTTACCTGAAGTCTGCGCAGGGCCCTGAAATGGCAGGATCAGTGTCCTTCTAAGTAGAGACACCAGAAAGCTTGTTTTCCATCTTTCTCCAAGTGTGCTCAAAGAAGAGGGCGTGTAAGCACACAGCAAGATGGCAGCCAGCTACAAGCCAGGAAGAGGCCTCACCAGAAACCGACCAGACCAACACTCTGATCTCAGACTCCCAGCCTTCAGAACTGTGAGAAAACAAATGTCTTTGTTTACGCCTCCTAGTTTGTGATATTTTGTTGTGGCAGCCCATCCTAACTAAGATGGCGGGGCCTTACAGAATGATGAGGGGGTCAGCATTCTCCACAAAGATCTCATCTTTAATGTACTTCACTTAACAACATAGTGTCAGAGTACACAAATCAAAAACTAGTAGAACTACAAGGAGAAATGGGGAATCCACTACTATAGTTGGAGACTTTCACACTCCTCTGTCCAGATCCAGCAGGCAGGAGGTCAGTAAGGATATAGCCAAACTCAACAACATCATTATTCGATTGGATTAACTGACATCTATAGACTATTTCACCCAACAATACCAGATTATATATTCATCTCAAGATAACATGGAAATTATACCAAGATAGACCACATTCTGGACCATAAAACACACCTTAACAAATTAAAGAAAATGGAAATTATAAAAAGTTTGCTTTCAAACCACTATGAAATTAAACTAGAAATCAGAAAGATAGCTGGAAAATCCCAAAATACATAGAGATTTAAACATTTCTAATGCCCTGGCTGGTGTGGCTCAGTGGATTGAGTGCAGGTTGCTGTTTCAATTCCCAGTCAGGACACCTGCCTGTGTTGCCTGCCAGGCCCCCAGGTGCGAGTGTGCCAGAGGCAACCACATGTTGGTGTTTCTCTCCCTCTCTCCCTCCCTTCCTCTGTCTCTAGAAATAAATAAATAAAATCTTAAAAGAAAAGGAAATGAAAAAGGAGATATCATTACAGATTTCATAGACATTAAAATAATAATAAAGGAGGCCCCAGGGCAGGTTGCAGCAGCTCAGGTGGTGGGAAAAGCACCAGTGGCCAGGCTGCCCAGCTTAGAGAAGGCTCTCGGTGCCACGGCCAGCAGGCCCCCAGCACGTGCCCATCCCACTGCCATGATGCCCAAGAGGAAGGTCAGCTCTGCCACGGAGGCAGCAGAGGAGGAACCCAAAGAGAAGATCAGCAAGGTTGTCAACTAAACCTGCTGCTGCAAAAGTGGAAACTAAGACAAAAAGAAACAAAAAAAAGAAGACAGGAAAGGATAAATCTGCAGACAAAAAAAAAAACAAAACAAAACAAAACAACAACAACAAAAAACCCACAAATGAGAGAGAAAAGGAGAACGAAGGGAAAACAGTCCAAAGTGGCTAACCAGGAAACTAAAGAAGATCTACCTGCAGAAAATGGAGACTCTAAAAACAAGGAGAGTCCAGCATCTGATGGAGCAGGAGAGAAAGAAGCCAAGTGTGAATGATATTATATATCATACGTTATCAGTGGTCACTGCCTCCCTTCTTGTACAGTCCAGAGGAATATTTTTATGAACTATTTTATAAATGCAAGTTTTTTAGTAGCTCTGGAAACATTTTTTAAAAGGATGAGATTCCATCTTACCCCATTTTTAAATGTAAATGTTTTTTTTTAAGAGGTGAAATCATTTGCTGTTTTTTTTTTTGTTGTTGTTGTTGTTGTAGAGAAAGAAAATAGTGGGATATTGAATATGGGAGAGTTTGTTGTGGGTGTCAGCTTAACACTCCATAGGTGAGGGTAGTTTTCATGTCTTACAATACAAAGCATATTAAATGGCAATTTGGAATCAGTCATGCATTTAATATGTATAAAATATTTTAGATTACTTCTATTCTCATGTTTTAGGTAGAATTATTTCCTAAAGAAAACCACTCCTTGATCTTGGCTCTCTCTATCAGAATTTTGTGTACTCTGTAACATCTTTGATGCGTAGTCCAGTTTTCTGAACATTTAATGTGCTGTGAAAGATTGAAATTTTGATTATGTAGTGTATATGATATTAAATTATGAATTAGTTGGACAACATAACAACATTTGAAGATATTGGTATTTGATGCACCATTAAGGAAAATTAGCCTCCAAATTTTAAGCTCGAAAGTTGTTGGAATAACCGTTTAGAAAAGAATCACAACTACATGACTTTTTAGGGTTTTGGTATGTAAGAATTACATACACATAGATATATGTCTGTGTACTGACCCTCAAAACAACCTTTGAAATTTCAATTATAAAAGAAAGATAAAATAATAGAGGAATACTATGAACAATCCATATCCACAAATTTGATGACCTAGATGAAATGGACCAATTTCTTGAAAGACCCAATTTGCCAAAACTCACACAAAAAGAAACAGACAATCTGAATAGGTCTGTATCTATTTTAAAAATTAAATCAGTAATTAGTAACCCTCCAACACTGAAAGTATCAGGCTTACAAGGTTTCACTGATTCTTCCAAACATTTTTAAGTGACTTTTATTTATTTCTTTTTAGAGAGAAGAGAAGGGAGGGAGAAAGAGAAGGAGAGAACTGTCAATGTGCGGTTGACCCTCACACGCCCCCTACTGGGGGCCTGGCCTGCAACCCAAGCACACGGCACCACTGGGAATCATCAACCCCACCTCCCCAGGTTCACGGGCCACCACTCAATCCACTGAGCCACACCAGTGAGGGCTGATTCTTCCGAACACTTAAGAAAGGGATAATACCAATTTTCTGCAATCTCTTTTAGAAGATAGAAGAAGAGGAAATACAATACTTCCAAAATTATTCTATAAAGCATAATTACCCTAATATCAAAAACAGAAAAAGATTTTGAAAGTATGAACCAATACCTCCCATGACCATAGATGCAAAAATCCTCAACAAAATATTAGCAAATCTAATTCAACAACGTATTAAAAGATTTACACATCATAAACAAGTGGGATTTATCCTAGGTACACAAACCTTGCTCAACATTTAAAAAAATGGGCCCATATCAACAGGTTAATGAAGAAAAATCACATGATAAATCAATAGATGCAGAAAAAGCATTTGACAAAATCCAGCACCTATGCATAACCAACACTCTAAACAAACAGGAATAGGAGGAAACTTCCAACTTCTAGTCAAGAGGGCAGCATTGGTAAACATGGCTCATCCCCTTGCATATCCACATCAAAATTACAACTAAATTATAGAATAATCATCACTCAGAACCAGCAGAAATTTAGCTGAATGGAAGTCTGACAACTATGGAACTAAAGACATCACATCCACCCAGACTGGTAGGAAGGGCAGAGACATGGAACAGGCTGGTCCCACATCCATGTGTGGCAGATAAAAATTTTGGAGGGATATCTCGGGAACCAAGAGTCCCTGCCCCAAACCAGGACCCTCAGCCCAGAGTTCTAGTGCCAGGAACATAAGCCCCAACACCTTCTGGCTGAAAAAAACAGCAAGGATTGAGTAGGTGGAGGAAACTTCTGCAAAGTCCCAAGCAGTTCCTCTCCCAAGCAATTCCCCTTAAAAAACCCACACATGAACTTACTCAGACTCACTCCCTTTGAGCTCCAGAACAGAGGAGCAGCTTGAAAGGCATCAGTAGCATACAGGGAGGAACTGAAGTGTCTGGCACCAAGGCAAGAGCAGGGAGATGGCTTTCTCCCAGACAGAAAGAGGTCCACAGCCACAGAGTGAGCAGGCAGGTGCTGTATCTGAGACTTCATCAACCTGGCTAACAATGTTTACCTTGCCCTGGACATCACCTGAGGCTACATCCCATCCATTTACAGCTTTTAACACTGGCTTTTCTGTATGAATGGCTGGTCTTGGCTCACACTTCACAGCTTCCTAAATCCTTTCAAACAAGCAACAGTTGGCCTAAGTGAGCCCCTAGCCCCCAGCACTAGCAGCTGCCAGCTTAGGCTCACAGCTTGGCTTCATCTGGGAATCTCCAAGTCCAACATGAGTAGCAGCCATCTCAGGTTGCTTTATAGCTCAGGCAGGGTGGCCCTGGGAAAAACACAGGGGAGGTTGACCTTGGCCTTCACCACCCAGAAAAACCTCTGTTGTACCCAGTGGCCAGCAACAGACCACATCAGAGCACCACCACCCTGCCCCTGCACACCTGATGCTCCATGAAGGGTAGAGGTTGGTGGCAAGTGGTCACAGCCGATCCTTGCAGCTGACTGGCCTGGGTAAATCCCTCCCATAGACCTGCCAACAGCAACAAAGGCTCAACTACAAGAGGAAGGCATACTCAGACCACACAAAGAGCATACCTCAAGTGCCCAGCTTGGGTGATAGGAGAGGCTGTGGCACTGGACCCTACAGGACACCTACTACATTAGGCCACACTACCAAGATAGGAAATCATGGCAGCTCTACCTAATACATAGAAACAAACACAGGGAGGCTGCCAAAATGGAGAGACAAAGAAACCTGGCCTAGATGAAAGAACAAATCAAAACTCTAGAAAAAGAACTAAACAAAATGGAGATAAGCTATCTATCACATGCAGAGTTCAAAACACTGGTTATAAGGATGCTCAAGGAACTTAGTGAGGACCTCAGCAGCATAAAAAAGATTCAGTCAGAAATGAAAGATGCAGTAATGGACATAAATAACAGTTTACAGGGAAACAACAATAGAGTGGATGAAGCTGAGAATCAAATCAATGTTTTGGAACATAAGGAAGCAAAAAAATAAAGCAATCAAAACAACAAGAAAAATAAGAGAATCAAAAAAAAAGAGGATAGTATAAGCAGCCTCTGGGACAACTTCAAGAGGTCCAATATTCGCATCATAGGGGTGCCAGAAGGAGAAGAGAATGAGCAAGGAATTGGAAATCTATTTGAAAAGTAATGAAAGAAAACTTCCTGAATTTGGTGAAGGAAATAGACATGCAAGTCCAGGAAGCACACAGAGTCTTGAATAAGATGGATGCAAAGAGGTCCACTCCACATTATAATTAAAGTGCCAAAGGTCAAATATAAGAGAGAATCTTAAAAGCATCAAGAAATAAGCAGTTAGTTACCTACAGGGGACTTCCCATAAGACTGTCAGCTGATTTCTGAAAGAAACTTTGCAGGCTAAAAGGGACTGGCATGAAATATTCAAAGTCATGAAAAGCAGGTTCCTACAGCCAAGGTTGCTCTACCCAGCAAAGCTATCATTTAGAATCGAAGGGCAGATAGTTTCCCAGACAAGAAAAAACTAAAGGAGTTCATCATCACCAAAACATTATTATATGGAATATTAAAAGGACTTATTTAAGAAAAATAAGATCAAAACTATGAACCAAAAAATGGCAATAAGTACAAACTTATCAAATTGAAGCTAAAAAACAAGCTAAGCAAACAAGAAGAACAGAGACAGAATCATGGATACAGAGAGTGTTTTGATGGTTACCGGATGGGAGCAGTGTATAGGGGAATGGGTGAAGAGGTGAGGGGATTAAAAAGTACAAATGGGTGATTAGAGAATAGCCACAGGGATATAAATTAAAGTATAGGAAATGGAGTAGGCAAAGAACTTATAGGTATCCATGGGCATGAACAATGGTGTATGTATTATTTGAGAGAGTGGGAGGTGCTGGATGGAGGTGGGCAATGTGGGAAAAATTGTAACAGCACAATCAATAAAATATAATTTTAAAAAAGGAAACTTCCTCAACTTAATAAAGACATTTACAAAAAAAAACCTACAGCTAACATATCTTTATTAATGGTGAGAAACTAGAAAGTTTCCCTTTAAGATCAGGAACACCCCTTTCAACATTGTACTGGAGGTCCTATCTAATGCAATAAGACAAGACAAGATGAGACAAGATAAGAGAGGAAAAGAAAAGAAAAGAGGGGGAAAGGGGGTGAGGTGGGGGAGAACAGAGCAGAGGACAGGAGAGGAGGAAAGAAAAGGCATACTGATTGGGAAAGAAATAAAACTGTCTTTGTTTACAGATTACATGATTGTCTATGTAGAAAATCCAAAAGAATCAACAAATAAAACTTCCTGAAAAATGTAAGTGATCATAGCAAGATTGTAGGATACAATCCTGCTATAAAAGTCAATCACTTTCCTATATACCAGCAATAAACAAGTGAAATTTGAAATGAAAGACACAATACCATTTGCACTAGCAGCCTCTAAAATGAAATATTGAGGTATAAATATAACAAAACAGGTACAAGATCTATGTGAAGAAAACTACAAAACTGATGAAAGAAGTCAAAGAATTAAATAAATGGAGAAATATTTCATGTTCATAGATAAGAAGTCTCAATATTATCAAGACATTGGTTCTTCCCAACTTGATCTATAGAGGTGATGCAATCCAAATAAAAATACCAGCATGTTATTTTGTGGATATTGATAAACTGACTCTAAAGTTTACATGGAGAGGCAAAAGACCCAGAACAGCCACCAATATTGAAGAAGAATGAAGTCAGAGGATCAACACCACCTGATTTCACGACTTACATTAATGCCACAGTCATCAAGGCAGTGTAATACATCACTGCACTACGCCATGAGCAAACAGTGGGGAAGGAAGGTGGAGGGGAAGGCGGGCCCACCTTAGAGAAGCAGGAGCTGTGGTATTAAAGAGCATGTACTCCCAGGGCCACACTTCATGGGTCCATGTCCCCATTCTGCCTCTTGCTAGCTCTGTGATCTTAAGTATAATTTCTCAATTTCTTCAGCTATAAAATGGAAATAACAATGGTGCCTGCTTCACCAGAATGTGAAAATAAAATGAATTAATATGTGTAAAGCACTTAGAACAATATGTGGCACATAACAAACACAGCACAAGTGGTCATTGTCAGCATTATTATCACGGGGGTTCTGAGAGGCCAAAGCATCTGCTTTCAACTTGGACAGAGAGCCAGGGATGCTTTCTGCACTGGGGAGTGGAAAGATTAGAAGCAGATATTGAGATGATGAGTCTGGCAAGGTGGAAGGGGTGAGCAGGAGGGCGGGTAGGGGAGAAGGGGAGTGCACACAGCACAAGTGATGAGCTCTGGGCTGTGGAAGAGGAACCTCTCTCTCTCTCCCTGAAGATCACTGTGGTTCTGAGGGCTCTTCCCTTGTGGATGGCTGTGTTCCTTCAGACTCCTCCTCCTCCTCACCAAACCACCTGATTAAGATGTAAAGGCAAGTGAAAAAGATTTAATAGCTGAGGACAGAAGCTTCCATCAGCCTGAACCAAAGGAAAGCAACTCTTGATATATCAAAAGGAAAACCAACTTCTAAAAGCTTCCAGTTTTCCTTCTGTAGCCTGAACTAAGACTGACAGGAAACTAATGGTCTTGTTTGAAAGGACATACGGTTCTTTACAAGAACCGACACTCTCCTCTTTGGAAGGATTGCTAAAAATTCCCTTCTTTGGGCTTGCCCCCAAACCTGGGTTCTCACTGTGTAGCCCTTCCATGATGTAAAACAATAGTGATCTCTATTACAATGCAAAAGATCATCTTTCCCACCGATATCTAATATTGGTAATTTGTTCAAGGAGCAATAAACCAGTCACTAACGAGGCCCCCCAGGATGAGTGGGTTTGACTGGGCACCTGATGGAGGACATGAGAGAGTGGCCGTGAGTGGGGGGTGAGGGAAAGCACAGGGCAGGGAGGGGGTGGGGTACAGGTCACATTAAGGGAGAAAGCAGACATGGAAAGGGAAGTGAAGAGGCTTAGGGAATACATTTGCTGACCTCAAAGTCTTGTTGAAAACCAGCTCTGACATGTTTCATGAACCTTACATCTACCGCCCAAACTGGAAAGTTTCACTGCCTCTGGACTTAGCACTCTCTCCTTTCGGCTGCAAGAACACTCCTGCTTGCAATATCCACTCACTCATTTTCTCTAGGAAAAAAGGAATAAGAAAGACCGACCAACCCGTGTTAATCCTCTGTAGTTTCAGGTGGTCTGAAGGAGTCGATGTCTCCCTTCCCACTGGCCCAAGATGCCACTAAAATTTCAAAACTCCAGGCTCCCTGCATTTCACGAGAAAACTGTGACACGCCTCACGGCTGGAGAGACAGAAACCAGGTGTAGAACAAAGAAATTACTTGAAGCTGAGTTTAAAGAGGTTCGTTGTTAACAATTCTAGGAATTAATTAAAAGAGTTTCTCTCTTAAAAAAAAAAAAAGAGTTCCTCTCTGCTCCTTAAGTAGGGACAGCAGTGTCACAGACCTCTTCGGGAACTGTAGCAAACTTCTTTCCTTCCAGCCCATAGGTAACCATTCCTCCTTTCCCCAGAGAGGGAAACCAGTGTTTAATTAGGGAAGAACTAGCCAATTCAGCCAGAAAGGGAGCCATCCAGGAATAGACTGACCAACTAATACATGGACATTTCAGAGCACATCCTCAGCACCCCCAGGGAGCCCGGGGTCCCCAGGGACAGCATCCCCGAGAGACTGCTCTTTAATTGGCTCCCCAGATTGCTGCCCAGAGCTCGCCCTGCTTTCAGGGCAGAAACAGCTACTTCACGGACACTGACACACCGGCTGACTAATGAGTCACAGTCACCGCACACGACACTGCCCTGGCTAAGGAATCCCAGGTGTGCAGCTAACCCAGGAGGGGACAGACAGACCTGGGCTCTGCAGCTACCCGGCCCTTCCGGCAGAGCTAAAAGAGGATGATGACCCAGGAACTCTGAGGACTGACGTCTTCTTCTTAGGACGTTATTAAGCAGGCAGTATCCCCATGTGAAAACTTCATGCCCTCCCCTCAATTGTGGATCAATAACACCCTCACAGCCCAGGGGGTCAGAGCCTCAGCCTCTCATTTTCGGGGCAACTACTCTTTGGAAGCTTTCACCCCTAAATTCACTTCGATACATTTTGCAAAAGAAACATTGTTGCCTACATTTGATCAAATTGAACTGAATTAATCATGACTCATTTCAATAGAGAAACACTCGGGCAGCAAAATAAATTTCAGAGTTAAGCCACAGGAATGAATTGCCTTTTCTTGGGTCTTCTATGTGGGTTGCCAATGCATTCCCTCTCAACATATTTCATATTTTAAATACATAAAAACACCACAGGAACTATTTGAACCATGTCTGGAGGGAACCTCCCACAAATAATGCACATGCATCTCATTATTTTATAGCTTGTTATTAAACTGGCTTCAAGCAGAACTTGTTTATTTAGTGCTTTGCTAAGTCACATAATCATTGTCCCTGTGACTTTCCAGCTAGGGGAGCTGGAGCGTGGTCGGGTGTCTCAGTTCACACCAGAGCCACTGTGAACAGAGGAAGAACAAGGTTCTGGTGGAAGTAGAGATGGTAGTGCCCTGTCCCAGGCTCATCTCCCTCATGGATGGAGTCAAGGATCAAGTTAGCCCTGCCCTTCCACCCCAGGTGTAACCATGTCTAAATTAATTTTAATTACTTTAATACAGTTAGTTTCATTGCCCTTTCTAGGAATAGATCTTCTTTCAAAATAAAATACTCTTTAGAAGGGGAGTATCCTGGGATTTCCTCAGTGGGAATGCGGTCATGAATGGATTTCTGTTATAGGAGGAACCCCAGGACTGAGTCCAGTAGCTGAGAAACAGAAGGATGCTGAAATGAGAAGAAAGGGTCTAGAAAGGGAATGTGGGGCGAGGGAAAGACATGCTTCGTCTGTTTCACAATTTTGCCAAGGATGGCTGGCCCACCTCAACATAGCCCCAAAGCAGCAGGGGCCCAAGGAAGGTCTGATCTGTTCATAATGGGTTAGGAAGGAGGAAACCTCTACTGTAGGAGTCAAAAGAACCGTGTAAATTCTTAAACAGATGCGTAATCCAAAAACCTCCATAGGCTAATATCTTGATCAACAGTCAAGTTTCCAAGTTTGTTTGGGACATTTCCCTGGGGCAGGGCCAGCATATGCAATGCTGCAAATTCTGCCGGTGAGTCTCCTGAGAGCAGTGACCCTCAGGACTTCAGTGGCTAGCTTCCTCATACTGCTTCTCTCCCACATGCATGTCCCCACACCTACAGGTAGCCAATAGATACCTTGACTTATAAATTCACACAGCACACCAGTATGTAGTCTCCAATTTGCTCCAATAGTTGGTATATATCTGAACTACACTGGATTCTCAGAACTGAAGGACAGAAGAGGAAGGAACCCAGTTACGTAAACCCAGCCCACATCCCTTGCTTTTCCCTAGTCTGAAAAATCAGGCAACTCTAAAGCATGACCAAAAAAATTCAACTCCAAGAATCTCGCCCGGAAAGAGGTACCTCAGGGCACATCCCAGCAAACATCCTGAACTGCCTCTCATAAATAATATCCTACACCTGAGTAGCTTTTCCCACAGCACTTTTGTGGCAGGGGCCGCTGACCTGGGAAAACTTTGTATAGTCTACAGAAAAGTTGAAGTCTACTCTTTTTGAACTGTTCTCCAGGAATATCTGTCCTTTTCTTATTGAAAAGCTCCCTCCAGCAGCCAGCTTTTGGCTACCTAAGATAGGGGTGGTCAGGGCAAGAATAAAGATATAAAGCCCCCTGAAAACCCTGCACTCTCACCTAATCATTCCTTACATCCAAAATGGCAAGAATCTACCTCGTCAGGTGCATACCATGCCATGATTTTTGTCATAACCTGTACTAATATTGAGCTTACATTTTTCTTTAAATGGACTCACGTTTTTAATGAGGAGTATCAAGCTCATATTAAAAGCATTCTAGGACCAAAATGAGTCCCCTTTATTCTTGACCTAATCAGAAGGGCTGCAAGAGAACTGAAAAATAAATAACTTTCTCATGATATGATTTAACAATATTTAAGCCCTTGCTCCTTGACCACTTAAAATCACCTACTAGTATGATCCCACACTTGGAGGTAAAGGATCTAGGAAACAATATCCTCCCCCACACCTCTACACACACACACACACACACACACACACACACACATCCCACCTTTGATACACATATCACCAAAGAAGAGCTCTGAACCATCCCCAAGTGCACAAAACTGGGCCACCACAGTTAAGTCCGGATGTGAAGAGGCCGTTTTCTAGATCACTTCTGCTCCCTCCTTTGTCTCCCACTCCACTGGGTGGTCACATAGGCCAAAGGCTGCCTCCCACTTACCGGGACCTCTAACCCCTACTCTCATCCTCAGTCCTTATAAATAAACAAAACCAGGGAAAACTTAGAGGAGGCATGGAGAGGCCAGCCAAGGTTGGCCAGTTCTAGGCTTTACAAAAAATAATGCTGTTCTCCTTGGGAGTCCTCTTAGATCTTGTCTTGCCCAGAGCCTTAGGACACTGGGCTGGGAGAAAGGGGCCAAGGAGGCCCCACCATGCCTTTATCTCACTGCAGCCTTGAGCTCTGGGGCAAAGGGGTCCCTCTGGCTCAGAAATGGTTCTGCTCAGTCGGATGATCCGGATGTCATTGTTTTCCTCTGACAGAGTCAACCCTGAACAAGTCAACCTTCATAACAAGTGGCGATAATTAATGGCCCTAACTCAAGCCTTTACTCTCCTACCCACCTGATTAAGCTGGAAGAAAAACAAAATTTGGATAATGCCAACCAGAATAATTGGTCCCTGAATAATTTGTTAATTGTATAATCCAATAATGAATATATAAAAATAATGAAAAGTGTATTATTTTCCATAAAACAGATAATAAACTAAAAATACCACTTATGTTTTTTATTTTTATATTAAAATTCTCTTTTGAAGTCCCATAATGACTTTGTATTATGTTAATAATTTTACCATTTGTTGGCACTTACTATGTGCTAAGATTTTAATACAATCCCTAAGGGGTAAATAGACTCACCCCCATTTTATAGATTTGGTAACAGGCCATGGAGGTCAAATGTGTGCCCAAGAGAACCCAAACTGCAAAGCCAGGATCTTTAAGCAAGTACTTTAAACACTTCAGTAATAGCAGCATAAGCCCTAAGTGTTTTAAGTCACACAGCTAGTTAAGGTTAGAGCTAATATTCAAACTATTGTCTGTTTAATTCCAAAGCCTGCTCCTCTCTTTCTCCTGGACAAGGTACACTTAATTTTGGAAAGTACCTATCTAATCACTTATCTCTTATCCTGAACCTTCTTATCACTTTCACTTATCTTTTTGTTCCTGAAAGGAATGCAGCCATTTGTTTCACATTTGGAGGGTTCACTCTGTAGTTCGGATAGCAAGCATCTCACAAGAGTTAGGTAAATTAACTGAGATACAAACTGAAAGAGATTTTGCTGAGAAATTATTATGTCTGGTTTAGACATGTAGAATGCCATGTCCATGCGGTACACCCAAACAGAGGTGTCTCAGGGATACTTGTGAACATGGGTCTGTAGCTCCAGACAGGAGTCTGGGGTAAATAGAATGATTCGAGAGTTTCCATCACCAAAAGTTATTTGTGAATCATGGTAGTGAATGAAACTGCCCAGGGACAATGGAGAGAATGAGGAGACAGGAGTGCTGAGAACAAAGCTCTGGAGCTAAGAGATGAGAAGGAACCAGTGAGGGAGACCTGGGGAGGGGCATCCAGAAAGGTAGGTGGAGGGAAAAGAGAGTGGTAGGGGTGGGGGCAGATAGAGGACATGGTCAACAGAGTCCTGTGCCTCAGCTACATCAAGAGAAGTGAGAATTAGACAATGCTGCAGGGCAGGTAATAATTTATGATGGGCTGAGGGGTTCTGAAAGCTGGAAATGGTGGGAACAATCCATCAAGATGACTAAGAAATCCAGTGTCGAATTAATGATGGCTAACATTTACAGAGTGCTTACTAGAATCCGGGAACCATTTCCTCACAGCAGCTGCCTGGAGAAAGTATTGTTATGACTTCCATTTGATGGGTGAAGCAAATGAGGCACAAAGAGCTGAAGGAACTTACCCAAAATCTCAAATCTAGGGGCGAGCCACATCAGGCTTTGAACCAAGGCCACCTGGTTTCACACCCTAATTTTCTAATCCTCAAGCTAAATTGCCTCTTTGTAGAAGAAAGAAGACAGAACTAAAATAAGGAGGGGTGCCAAGAGAGGTTTTTCTATACATGTTTGATTTTTGATTGCAAAGTTTTCAGTATGTTGTTAGACTGAATCGGTTGGATAAAATATAAAAATCTTAGAAAGTAAAATCAATGGAACAAGTTCTCATAGGAAGAAGGCATGATCAGAAGCAATTCCTTATCTATTATTACAATTCCTCAAATCCTCAGTGAATACCTGTATGTGAGACTCTGCTTATAAACAGAGACGGGGCCCTGACCCCAGGAGGCTTGCAGCCTGGCAGTGGAGAAGCAGGAGAAAAACAGAAAGCGAACAACTGTGTTACGTGTGATAAAGGAAACAAATGGGGTGCTGGAATAGAAGACAATCTCCCACAGATGGTGACCAATGAGCTGAGACCTGAGGTCTGGGGAAGACATAATTGTGAAGACTGGAGGGAAGGGGTCACAGTGGAGAGTAAGGCGGGGAATGGAATGCAGTGCCTGAGAGAGGTAAGAAATCACTTGGGTGGCTTTTTAAAACTGCTGTTGACCAGGAAATCAGAACGTTTAGTGCAGGTGACTGGACATGACTATTTTTTAGGGTCTGTGATATAGCCTAGGGTGAGAAATACCATTTTAGTACAAGCATTTCCTGAAGACCACAATAGTTTGCTTTCTAATCAGGGTGCAATGGGAGGGATGCATCTGGAGAGATTCAAGCAGAAAAAATGACACCATCACACTTAGTTTTTAAACAATCAGGAAAACTAAATGGTGGGGGAGGACTCAGCTTTGTGGTGGGGAAGGCTGCTCATTTTTTAAAGAGGAAAGAAAGAAGGAAAGAGAAATATTTTATAGATAAGTTTAAAGATGAAAGGGAGAGTTCACATCTAAGGACCTCTACTACCTCTAAAAGAGAAAAGAGGGCATGGAGCTAGGGGACACAAAGGAGAGATGGGAGGTCAGAAAAGGCCAGGAAAAGGGGAGTAGAAAAGAAAGACACCTGGGAAAATAAAAGACCTAGAGTGTAGCACTGGGAGTTTCAGAAGATGCCAGAAATTAGCTTTCAGTGGAGCCACCATCACTGGACAAACTTATGTGTCTCCACTGTGCAGAAGAGAGTGGAGACTGTCAGACCAACTGAGAGGGGGAACTGTAGAGCAAGCACAGAGGAAAATCTGAGAAGTCGAGAGTTCTTGGTAAGAAACCAGTATAGAGCCCTGACTGGTGTGGTTCAGTGGATTGAGCGCTGGCCTATGAACCAAAGGGTCACCGGTTCTATTCCCAGTCAGGGCACATGCCTGGGTTGCGGGGCCAGGTCCCCAGTTTGGGGTGCATGAGAGGCAACCACACATTGATGTTCCTCTCCCCTCTTTCTCCCTCCCTTCCTCTTTCTCTAAAAATAAACAAATAAAATCTTAATACAGAGATTGACTGTGGATTCCAGAAAGCAAGCCAGCAGTTAAGACCCTGGAGCCTTGAAGCGGCTGAAGAACAAACAGATTTAGTGAGAAGGAAAGAGGGAGGATGCAAGCATATG
>PVKM010021333.1:0-22663 GCA_004027735.1 Carollia perspicillata
GTACTCAATTACTTTCATGAAAAGGAGAGCTTGCTGGGCCCCGAGAAGGTCGGGAAGGTGAGCTGGGGTGGAGTCAGGCCGGAAGGAACTCATGCTCTCTTACGGTGGGAGATAACTCTCATAGCGAAAACTGACAAGCGCTATTTGAAAAAGAACTTGTATAAGGATGAGTAATAGCAGTCTCTGATTTTATCTCTGGAAAAAATATTAGAAAATAAAATTAATCCTATTTCAATTCTTCACATTGTTGAAGCAGAAATTTTCTGTTGGTCTTGATTGCTTAGAATTTTTTTTTTTTTTTTTGGAAACTAGCAGTCACTTTGAAAAATAATGTCATACCAATTCTAAAATCTTTCTAAAAGCAGTTGGCATATAAGAATAAACAAATGTATTTGAGGCTATATTTAGATTATTAGGTTGAGTACTGAATTAGTTTTTTCCTTCATACCAAATTATAGAGACTTCAAGCAGTTTCACTGCTGGGAATTTTTCCAGTGGATATGTTCCCATATAAAGATCTTCACTGTGTTTTTATATAACTTTTCAAAATTGAAGACAGCATAAACATTCATCAGAAACACTTGATCTAATTAACAATGTTCAGCCTGTGTCGTAGAATAGCATACATTTCTGAAAAAGAATAAGAGGATCTACAGGTCCAACAAGGGAGAAAGTCTAAGAAATACTATTAAATTAAAAGATAAAGAACAAACTATGGGTAAATAGAATCCTATTTTTAGAAAACAAGACTCTATGAATATACTATTCAGAAAGCATTTCTGGCAGGATACTCAAGAAACTCTTTGGGGGTATGTCTTTGGGAAATGAGAGTGTGGCTTGGGGTGAAGAGAAATTTTACTTTTTAATTGTATACTCTTATGTACCTTTTGATTATTTTTCCATAATGAATAGGTATTGCTATTTTTTATTAGATTTCCATACGGTTATACCTATATCATTTTAAAGCTATAGTGCTTTTAATTGAAGTTACCGTACTTGGGAAAATGCCCTAACTTCTTTTCTGATCACATGCTTTCAATATCCGTATCCCCAGGACTCTGTTGTGGGCTGTGCATTTGCCTTAGCTCGTCCCATCTGTAATAGCATGAAGCACTGGCAAATCTGAATTTTCATTTCTGCTACTGAGCTCCAATCCTGCTTATTTTAGGAAGCCCTTCCCGGTTTCTTCACAGACATCTGTTAAAATAGTGCAGTTTAAAGTTCCTGACCAATTAAACCAGCATCCTGAAAGTTACAAAGTACTCGATTTCAAGGAACACACACATAAGATGCCGTGGGAGGGACAGAAACTAGTAAACCAGTGTCACTCTGCATAACCCAGTTCAAAAAAAAGCTCTTACAACACAAAGGACGTGGGGACACAGAAGGCAGTTTACAGAGTTAGACTGGACCGAGGAGGGAAGGTTTCCAGGAAAATACAACAATTAAAAGGAATCTTAAGTCCTGAGCAGTGCAGCTCAGTCAGTTGTGCGTCACCCCACAAAGGGAAAAGTCATATTTTCAATTACCCATCAGGGCCTGGGTTGCCTGTTCCGTCTCAGGTCAGGGCATGTACAGGAGGCCATCAGTCGATGTTTCTCTGTTTGTCTCTCACATCGATGTTTCTCTCACTGTCTTTCTCCTTCCCTTCTCCTCTCTCTAAAAATAAATAAATAAATAAATTTTTAAATGAATCTTGAAAAAGAAGAAATAATTGGTACAATATGCCTTCCCAAGAACATTTTACATGACCTAGAATTAGAGAATTTTAGACTTGCGAGCAACCTTAAAGAATATGAAGTCTAATCCTCCTATTTTAAAAATAAAGAAATATTACTTTTTTAGAGCAATAAGGGCTGTGGGGATCAAATTAAGTGGCGAGTAAAGATGGACACTTAACAAATGTTTATTCTCTCCAGGACCAGCTGCATAATTTACAAGGCCCTTTGTTCAAAAATCATAAGGAATTCCAAGACAGCTACAGCAAAGCATTAAACCAAGCGGGCCTCCTGAGCAGGGGGCCCTGTTCTCAGGCCCATGAAGCAGGCCTGCCTCCTGCCTTTTATCTAAGTTCTTAAGGTTCCACGAGGCAGAATCTAAACAAGGATCCAGGTCTCCTGAGGCCCTGTTTCATTCCTGCAGTATTCCGTTTTAGAGCTAACAACCAACAATAATTGGGAATGCCAAAACCATGTACAGAAGTTAAACTTTGTAAAAATTTTTTCTGCACACAATTGTACAATTGTGTTAGGAAACATGTACAAAATCACATTGTGCCAGTTGCTCGAACAACTAAATAACCCAGGCCTTCAAGCAATAGGGCGGTTCATGAATTCTGCCTTTCTCTTTTTCATCATTTTTGCATATTATGAAAAATAAATGAATTTATAATGCCATTTTTAAAAAATGATTACAATTTAAAAAGCCCTGTGGAATACAGAAAAGCACACTTCAAACAAAGCCAGTGTTATACATAGCTCTTCTTTTATCTATACAAAGACTTTTCAAGATTAACAAAATCATAAATAATCCATTAACCTGATTTCTTAACTGAATGGATTGAAATGCCTCATAATTATTTGGACATACGAATGAATAAATGAGTGCCTCTATTTATTCATGTAATGAATAGGAATCAGTGTGTCCCAAGGGCCTGGGACAAGACTGATTCATAACAGGTGTTCAGTCAAAAATGAGTGATGATGGATGGGTGATTAAATACAGAACCACAATTAAAATATTATTTGGCCATTAAGTGTAATGAAATTTTGCTACATATTACAACATGGATGACTTTCAACACATTGTGCTAAGTGATAGAAGCCAGAAACACAAAGCCACGCGTCGTACGGTCCCGTATATCTGAAATGTCCAGGACAGACAAGTCTGCAGGAGCGGAAAGTAAATTCGTGGTTGCCAGGGCCTGAGAGGAGGGAGGAGTGGGGAGTGATGCCTAGTGGGTATGGGTGTTTTGGTTTTATTCGGGTGATTAAGAGGTTCTTGACTTAGAAAGTGTTCGTGGTGTTCAACTTGTGAATGTACTAAAAACCATTGAATCATATACTCTAAGGAAGGTGAATATTACAGTATGTGAATTACACCTCAATGTAAACACCTTCTTAAAATAAACAAACCAAGTTCAAGGGACTTAAGGAACTTGCCAAAAACCAAATGTCTAAGAAGTGGAATTTTGAGACTAACATCAAATTTGGCTTCTGGCTCCAGCTTTTTTCCAGTCTCTCAGGCTACTGTCCAGCAATTTGCAGAGCACTACCAGCTCTCTCTAAGGCTCCAGAGCGCTCTGCCCTTACACACAGGAAACCACCTGGTCTGAAGTGTTAACCCAGCAGCTCTGGACCGCTGACTGCCATGGTTCTGGCCTGCAGGAAGTGTGGTAGAAAGCAGAGGAGAGAGCAAGGGCAGGGCACCTTCCAAGAGGTTCCTCACTTTCTCTTTATTGTCCTAGATTCCACCCAAATGGCGCTTATACCTCAGGTCTTGCTCGAGAATCCAAAATAACTAGCACTATCCCCATGGACCCCCTGTTGTACGACATGGTACCTTAGAATATTTATTTCCTGTTTCCTATGTCTAATTTATTTCTAGGCTAGCATGGCGCAAGATGACCCATAACCTCTTGTGAAATGCTTGGTATTTGTCCTTCAGAATAGATGTTGGGCTTATTAATCTGACTGAAAATAAAATAACAGCAATCACAGCTTGTCCTTACGTATGGGTGGTATGTGGATGTTTCCTGGGGTGTCTCATTTTGTACATGCGTCATTTGTTACAGCAGAGTGAGGCAAGCGTCACGCATTATGTCTCTCTTACAAAAAAAGAAAAAGAAAAACGAACATGGCACTAAAACTTCCTTCTTCTAACCTTCAGTTTAGTATCCTCTCTTCTTCGCTACCAAGGGACAAGCAGCCTTTCTTGCACTTTTTCCCCGCAGAGGTTCAGATGAAGTAGAAGTGGGGTAGGTGATGGGAACATGTGGTGCTTTGTCCTTGAAGGAGAAGTTAAAGCTTAGGGTCTTACTCCCAAAAATAGATCATTAATCACACTTAAAATGACAACCTGTCCCTGGAAAAGGAAAGGCAAGGCAGAAATATAAAGTAAAGTAGATATGTAGTACCACGTAACACCAAAGAGATTAAATATTTAACTCTAAATGTGTGTAGGAGATTTTTCACAAAGAGTTTTACACTGATCTCTAGGTATGAAACAAAAAGCAGAAATGTTGTCTACGTGTTCATTTTTGTCCTTTAATTTTGAAATCAGCAGCCATTCATTCCTGAAGCATTACTTGGGAGTGAAATATGCGAGATCACAGAGAACAAAAGGTCCACCTTTTGCTGGGAGGCAGAGTAAATAGGCAACTTGCCATAACTGTGATTCTCCAACTTTTGGTCTGGATCAGCGTGTCTCTCCCTCACCGACCAATATAGAATGGAATGTAAGCTTGTGACTAATGGATACTCTGCAATCCCGCGAGACCAGTGTTCTTCCAGGCAAACCTCCTAGTGTTCCGTTAGCTCGTCTGTTGAGCCTCCCTGAGGACCTCCCCAACCCCACTGCACCCCCACCCCAACTCCTGGGATATCTCAGTGACAGCCCCACCCCACCAGCTAGTCATTCCTGGAATCTGAACTCTGAGAACACTTCAGTTCCTGACTCAGGCACTTGAATCACTTTCCAGTGAACTGAGGGTAATTGAATGGGACATCATCCCACCAACCAGCAAACGGGGCTGTCATATGAGGTGGAGGGAATCATAGGCTGTGAAATCGAACACACCTGGACTCTTATCTCAGTTCTACCTTATATCCTTTGTAGAACTTAATAGTCTTAATCCCATTGAGCCTCTGTTTCCTCATTCACAAAAATGGAGATGTTTCTTTGCAAGTGTTGTTTTAAAAGAAAGCAGGACAAAGAATGAAAATTTCAACTTACAAATGTTTCTTAACAAATCTTAGATTTCTTCCTTCGTTTTCCAAAGCTAATGACCTCAGACCAGGCGGTATCTTGAGAGTGAGAAGGTTCTGTGGAATCAGCCCCATGCCACAGGCATGTAGTGATTAGAAGACACTTCACTTAGTCAGTCCTCTGAAACTCTACACAGCCTTTCTCGTCTTCTGTCTGTTCTAGTGTTTCTAGGTTTTTCATTCACCATCACACTCCTAAAGAGGCTTTATAGACATTTTTTCTGATTGCCCTCTCCCCCATGAAATTTAATACCACAAATATACTATTACAAGTGATATATACACTGTATGTATATCTGTGCTTATACATTAAAAATAAAAGAACAAAATTTTTTGCCCCCTCCTCCAAGAACCAACCTTCACCAGTCTGGTGGTGATCTCACCTCCATTGAGAATGCATGGTCTGATCTGAAGGTGTTAGAATTTCTGAGGAGCTAGGTCTCAAAGCCTGCAGAGGAAGACATTATTGGCTTCTGTTTCAGAACATTCTTCCTGTCATCATCTCATTACTATTAGAGGTAGGAGAGAGTTAGCCAACTTTTAACTGTTGTTTTCCCTAAGGTCTGAGTGAAACATGTCAGAAATAAAGGAAAAAGCTTAGGGTGCAAGGAATTAAGTGACTCTAGGCCCCAAACCTCTGATGTGTCTTTCCCACCTTGGGACAGTATGATATCATGGCCACAGCAATAACAAATGGGGCTAAGCCTACAACAAGTAGTTACACGTCAACTGACTAACTGGTTTCTGCCTTCCTCTGTAAAGGTGTTTAGATTTTGCCCAATTAAACTTTCATTCCTCACTTAAAATTACAGCTGGTGCCTCTTTCATCTTAGTGCATATAATTGAAATTTTATGGGAGAATTTTGCTAAACTGCAGAATTTACCTGAATTTTTCAATAACTCCAAAGACAATCAGTAAGACTTCAATTTCACAATGAGTGTCTTAAAAATGAACCATATTTTTATTATTTTGAGAAAATATCAAAATTTTGCAATAATAAATTTCATTGAGAGAAAAAATTTATACCATTTGTTGCTATAAATGATTAAACAACATCAACTTTGGGTCAGATCTTATTAATAACATAAAAATAAAAATAGAATAATACTGAGTAATAATACCAAGTCGTTGGGGAGGCTGTGGAGCAAGTGAAACTCTCATACATTCCTGAGAGAAATTGAAATGATACAACAACTTTGGAAAAGTTTGGCATTTTCTTAACAAGTTAAATATATACTTACCATGTTATCCAGAAAATGCATTCTTAGGCATAGGTATTTGCTCAAGAGAAATAAAAACATAACCTCACAAAATATTTGTACACAAATGTTTATAGCAGCTTTATTCACAATAGCCCAGAACAGTGTGATACATCTACACAATCTAATCCTACTCAGCAATAAAAAGAACCAATTACTGTTAAATGCAACAACATAGATGAATCTCAGGAAAAAACACGCTTAGAAAAAGAAGCCAGACCCAAAGAACCAAAGAATGCATATCGTCTGATTCCATTTTTATGGAACTCAGATAAAGAGAAATGTGACGTATAGCACGGAAAGCCAGTCTGCTGTGCCTGGGGCCAGGGATGGTGGATAAGGGGCTGACTGGGCAGGACACGGGGGACTTTTAGGTGATGAAAGAGTTCTTTATCTTGATTGTAGTGCTGGTAACCTAGATGTATACATTGTCAATAGTTACCAGCTTACAATGTGCACATAAAGCAGGTGAAAATGTTGTTAAAGATGCAGCCGTGAAAGTTATTTACTGTGAAAATGTCACAAGTAGCATTTATATGGTCAACACACCATTAGTCTTATACTACAAGTCCCAGCACCATTTCTTACAGCTCGTTGAGATGTAATTTACATACTATAAAGTTCTCCCATTTCAAGTGTGTAGTTACATGACTTCGGGTAAGTGTGTGCAGTTATGCAACTGTCACCACAACCCAGTTAAGAACACTCCCATCGCCCGAAAAGTTCCCTCGTGCCTTCTGCCCAGTCATCCCCCTCTCCAAACCTCAGCCTCAGGCAACCACCACACTATTTTCTGTCTATGTTTTGGCCTTTTCTGGAAATTGTATATAAACAGAATTTTACATAATACAAAATGTAGTTGTCTGCAACTGCCTTTCTTTACCAGTTCTTTTGGTTGGTTTCTTTTTCTCCTTTTTTTCTTAAGATGATATTCAAGTCCACTTGGGTGTGGAACTTGTCTGAGGTCACACGTGAACGGCAGATCCAGGATGAGAGCACAAGAGCCTGTGCTCAGGCCGGGCCTTGTCCACAGCACCTTGCTCTCGCCAGAGGCACGCCAGGACAGAGAACACGTGGTCTGGGCATCGGGTCTGCTGTCGTCCCTACCTGTGAATCTGGGCAACTAGATCAACTTCCCTGAGGCTAAATTTTCCCTTATATAAAATGAGGATAACAATATCTAATGCATAGTTCTGTTTACAACAGAATAAAATAAGTGTACAAAATGCATAAGAGGGCTAGGCAACCATTAGGAATTTGATAAATGACAGTTAATGTTGATGGAAAGTCACTTAAAGCACATTCCATCTCGAGACAAAGGACATAGGGAGGGAAAGTAATGAATGTTAATAATTGATGACTAGTGTTTAAACATTGACTTACTTAAATTATTAAAAAATCCCAAAGGTAGGCCAGCAAAATTGGGAATAGTGTGCTAAATGTAGTGACAGACACATTGCTTTATTCCCTTGGTAGGAAGAACATTTTAGGAATAATATTTTTTGCCGGATTTTATGCCTAACTCAGTAGTTCTTCGTCTTGGCTACATACCTTGGGAGAGCTAAAAATCACCAATACCTGGGCACCAGCCCAGAATCTCTAATGTCACTGGCCGGGGTATTAGGGATTTCAAAGGTCCCCCTGGCAATATTAATGTGTAGCCATTGTGAAAAAGTTGTGGCCAAACTAAAAACTTGCTGTGTTTCCTGGATTTTAGGGGATGGGTCCAAATTGCAGATTAAAGTGTTTTGAAAATACACCACTTTGGACACTTTAGGAAGAGGCAAACCACAGAGCCCACCTGTCTCCACCTAAGTGATTCATGCATGCATGATCTTTTCTCAGTTTTCTTAGTAGTATTGGATGTTTATGCAACCAGGTGTGAGGGCTTTGAATGAATGACATCGCCTACCTCTGCTCAGAAAGAATAGACTGCCCTCCACCTGCACATCCTCCACTGTCAATGTTCTGTCTTCAGTCAGACCTGGGTGCTTAACCCATATTCTTAAGCCATGAGTGCATTCCACATGAATAACAATTTCAAGGAGATAAATAAAATCTGCATGGACTGTTGCTCTAACTTTAAAGCTCTCAGAGACCCAGGAGGCCTGAACAACCCTTCTCCCTCTCTGGTCTTCAAAGATTTTGTTCATAAAATTAATGGAGTTCATTTTATGAACTCTAAGGTATTTTCCAGTTACAAAGATTTGAAGGTTGTAATTCTCATGACTAATATAATAACGAGCAAATTCTCTATTTGAGTCCCATTTACAACTCTATTGCTGGTACTCAGCAACTCCAAAAAAGAGAGTTTAAATCTCTGTTAAAACCATTAACACATACACATAAGTGATATATTTGATCACTGCGCAGTATGTTTAAATCACATTTCCCAAGAAAGTCAATGGCTCAGTCTATAACTTCCAGAAGGAACTAACAACTGTCATCGAGGAAAACCTATATTAATAAATTATAATCCTGTACAGACAGGGCAATGACAGAACTCTAACTGGTATACTAATTGTTCAACCACAGTGTTGCCAAGTTGTGACGTGACATTCCTGGTGAAGTGGTCAGGAGTCTGTGTGATGTTGCAGCTTCTTGGGAAAATCACTAATAAATACACAAAAATCAGAAGTGCCAGAAGAAAGCTCCTGATCTGGAGTTGAAGGAGAGTTTGTTTAAAGACGGGAAAACAACTCCAAATAGCAAAATAAATATTTTCCTCTGCCTCTGGGTGACCTATGCTCAACCTCGTCCCTGTGAGAATGCCATCTCCCAGCCTGTGGTTTTGTGGCATGTCAATAATTCCTGAGAGCCTCTCTCCGGCCTGGTGGTGGGCCACTTCCTCGTCACACAAGCCTGATGTCCTTCTCTTTTTTTCCTAAAACCTAAAGACTCACCAGCTCCCTCATTTCTTAAGATAAATTCTCTTTTTTATGCCAATTTATAACTATATATCAGGTCCTTTTCCCTAATACCTTACTAATAAAGTTCTCCTTTCTTGTTTCTAAGGCACAACCTGGCAGGTCTACCAATCATATAGAAGCTCTCCTTTCTGGTGATGTTGAGGTTGAAAGAAAGGCTTTTTAAAAATATTCATATAATAAGGCAGAACTCACAGCATTCTGTCCTAAGGAAAACTGTCATGTGAAATTGTCTGAGAGAAACTGGAGGCGAACAGGCCAAACGAAAGATTCCTCAAACAGACACCATACACACCAACCAGACAGAGCGACTGAGATGGGAAATACATGCTCCAGGAAGGCATCTCTCTGGGGCCGGGCGACTGTGTGTTTTATGGACATTTCTGAAACTAGGCTGTCTCTTCGTGGCTCCCTTATTCGGCTTGGGCTGTCATAACAAAACATCATGGACTAGGCCGCTTACACAACAGAAGTTAACTTCTCACAGCTCTGGAGGCTGAGATGTTTGATATCAGGGTGTCGATATGGTCAGATTCTGGCGAGAGCTCTCTTCTGGCCTGGCACACAGCTCGCCTTCTTGCCGTGTGCTCCTACTGCCGTTCCTAAGTGTCTGCACATGCAGTGGGGGCAGGGCAGGGGGAGAGAGACAGGCATTTGTGTTAGCTTCCTTCCTCTTTTATTTTTTAAAAGATTTTATTTATTTACTTTTAAAGAGAGGGGAGGGGAAGAGAAGAAGAAAGAGAGGGAGAGAAACATCAATGTGTGAGAGATATATCAATCAATTGCTTCTCATACACCCCCAACTGGGGACCTGGCTCATAACCCAGGCATGTGCCCTGACTGGGAATTGAACCAAAGACCTTTTGGTTCTCAGGCCAGTGCTCAATTCACTGAGCCACACCAGCCAGGGCCTCTTCCTCTTCTTATAAAACCACCGATCCTATCAGATTAGGATGCTACCAATATGACCTCATTTAACCTATATTACCTCTGAAAGCCCTGTCTCCCAATACAGTCACATTAGAGGATAAGGTTTCAACATATGAATTTAAGGGGAATAGCATTGGCTTCATAACAATGACCCAACAACCCACACAGAAAATCCCCAAATGCATAGATGAGTTTTACTTTTCAAAAAACATTTTACAAATGCCTTGTTTCTGACGACAGAACCCTTAGTCTAAAATAGATTTTATGAGGATATCCAGTATATAGTACAAAAATAAATGAGAGACTAAATAAATAAACTGGGAGGTGACGCTGGGAAATGTGTTCGCCTGTGCATGGCAGTGGACTGTTGCACCTAACCGGGTCTATGCGAAAACAACAGATTTCCAGGGGCTGCCATCCTGGGCGAATGAAGCCTCCTTGAACCTTCAGAGGGAACATCTCTGCTATCAACAGGAAAACTCCTAAAGCAGCTGTGCCTCATGGTTACCATGGAGCAGAGTGGAGCCAAAATTGGCCAAAATTGGCCAAACTCGGCCAAACTCTTCATGATCCCGGCTGTATGAAGAGGCTCAACCCAAGGGTGTCTCATCCTGACTCATCAGGGCATTTCTCAGGGGAATTAAAGCAACTGGTTTTGCAAGTTAAAGCTGCTTGAAAGGAATGTACAGCCTTTCCAATCTTACTGATAAAATCAAAATATCTGTAAAACTGGAAGCTTTTCAAACAGGAGTTAATAACCCCTATAAAGGGTAAAAGTCCTCATCAAATCACAAAGAAATGGTGTTGGACTGGGTCGCACAACGCTGGTCACATCCATTTCGCCACCAGTTCACCTTGCTGGAGAAGTGGCCCAGTTTCCTCGCCAGTAAATAAAGAGTAAAATAGGCTAGTGAGTCTCAAAGCTTAATGTTTATAAGAATCAGTTCGGCAGCTTATTTAAAATGTAGGTTTTCTGACCTGTAGCTTCCCAACAGTCTGATGAAGGTGCTCTGTAGCAAGACCAAGGGATGTTCTGTATCTACTGGTGATGTTTCCAGGCACTAAACAGAATATTGCCCCCTGCTCCCCGCCCCACATACACATTAAAAAACTTGGATGATCTTTAGAGTCTCTCTGCCTTTAATATTTTATCAGTCCGTTTCTCAGGTTCATCCGAGTAAAGCATGATATTCGGCCTACATCCTGACCAGAATTATTAAAAACAAGCATCTTTTGCTCACTCTCAGCACATTGGACCACGCCACTATGATAAAGTCCAGCAGAGAGGGAATGAGGGTGCCTGAGAAATATTCATTTTTGCAACCTTCTTCCTGTGTGGTCTGGTGATTTTCCATTTCCAGGTTGCAGTTAAAGATGGTGCCCTAAAGTGAGAGACTTTGAAATATTCCTTTAGCACATCATTCTCTTCCTTCTCACACTGCTACTTCCTTGCTGTCTGTTATATCCAATTCCATTTCCAAGGTCACTAATGTGTTTCAGGTCAAATAGATGGGGTTTGGGGTTTTTTTTTTAACACCATATCCTCATCAAGGATGTTCCTTGGCCTCACCGAGAGCCTCATCTGTGTGTGCAGGCCATCTTTCTGTGACCACTAGTTGTTTTCACTAGATATAAATGAAGACAGTTTAAGAAGGGGGTGGGGGATTCTGTACATGGATTATGTCTTTATGAAAAGTAACAGTGAACAGAACAGCTGATACTTTGTGAGAACAGTGCTCTAAAGGGGAATGCAGGAGGACAGGATAAACACACGGGGTCAGAGTTGTTTATGAAGTCCAAATGTATTAAAAAATCCAGGGGAAGGAACAGGGAATAGACTTTTTTTCATAATTTAAGGTTTAATAATGTAGCTGCTCAACTTTGGCAGGAATCAGTAAAAGAGGGAAGAATAATGACTTCATTTGAACATTCTCAATTCACCTCTTCAAATCTATGAAGTCATCTTCAGGCCTAGGGTAGGAACTCCCTCACTACGGGTCACTCACTCTAAGACAGTCACTTGCTGCCTGGTTTCGCCCCACTGTTCCAAGCAACTTCCTGAAGCGAGGTCCCTGAGAGAAGGGATTGAGGTCAGGGCTCCATCACATACCACTTTCTTTTGACTTCCTGGAAAGAAAGTTAATGAAGGCAGCTTGGAGTTAGACAAACTAATTTTTTACACTTTTTTGTTTATTTTTACATTTGTTTTGAAAGCCAAGACAGAGGGAAAACTGTTGGGAAACCTTCAGAGCCATAGTCCAGGGGGGAATTATGTGACTGTAAAAAACAGATGTGGGAGAGACTTTATAAAAACTGACAGGATGCTTTTCCAATACCCTTATCACATCGCTTGCTGATGCTTGTTTAAGTAACTATCACTCACCAGACTGTTAGCTTCTCTACAGGAGAGGCCTAGGCTTCAATCATCTTGAATCTAGCAGAATGCTCTAGTGTATACGGTAGTTTGTAGCAAATTCGAGTGAAAGAATGTCTGCTGAAGGGAGACTGTCCAAGCATTAAAAAAAAAGAAGATGAAATACTTTCTTTGGTGTTTTTGTCTCTCAGAAATTTCTGAAAAGAGGGAGAGAAAGTAGCATATCAGTCTATTTGGGAAATTATACAAAGATGAGGCAAGAACAGCTAAAGGAAGGGAAGGTGAAAGAGTGCCAAAAATTGTTAATAACAAGAAACTAATGGGAAAACTATAAAGCATATTTGAGGTCCCAATCTGGTTCGTACTTTCTCTTCTTTGCCATCAGCTTCTCAACTGAATAAAGAAGTAATGTCTATTGAAGTCTATGATTCATTAACTAAGTGCGATATTTAAGCCACTTGATTAGGGTGAATATATAATTTATCATCCAAACTGGGTCACTGTGGCAAGCGAAAGGGGGCACCCAGCCAGGCCTGTCTCAGGCAGCCCGACTCTACTCTCCAGCCACTCAAGGGGCTTCTTTTTATTTCATATATTTGTTCAAAATGTTCCATATTTTTCTCAAAGGGAGATATTAATTAGACTTTCACAGTTTCCCAGCCTAAAAGTGCACATAATTGCTTCAAACACACCCAGTTACCCAGATGCAGCCCAGCTGTGAGGACATGGTCTAAAACAGGGCTGACTTGGGGTCACAGAGGACAAAAGACACGACACAGAATAATATCTCATCACAGCAAGAAGAAAGTTGTGTTTAGATGTTGTGTTATCTTTATCACCTCTCTAACAACTGTTATTAATCTCCGATCGTAACACACAACAGACCCCTAGCTCACAGTCAGGTTTTAATGTAACTGAAATTAATAGCATTGCTTTGTTCTTATTGTGTTTATTTTTAAATTGTCTATTTATTGGGATATTAGTTTTTTTAATTTATAATAATGTTATTTTTAATGTATTTAAGTATAACAAAGAACCAACATAGGTGATATGTTGATAGGAAGAAAAGAAATCCTTTAAAAAAATCTTCCAGACAAAAACCTAGCCAAAATGATATAAGAATTGGGAGTTCTGACCAAACGCATGTTCATTCCTGATCCAAGGAGTCTGGCAGGCCAGGTGGTGCAAGATTCACCCATTACAGGGTTGTTTTTTTCCTGAAAGCCAAAATCATAACTTAGGAAAGGGTAGTTTCATGGTCCCTAAATGAAAAGGGAAGAGCCTGAGAATGAATAAGTGAGTAAGTGATGATGAGAAGCACACTGAGATGGCCTTTGGACAGGTGAGAGAAGTGAAAACTAGTGAGAAGGTCAAATAAGCTGCAGCTCAGACCAGGAGGAAAGCACAACAGGACTGAGTGCCTCAGAGAACACGGGGAAGGAGGTGAAGTTCAGTTCATCTCTCCAAAGGGGTCCTTAATATGAGTTGAGCTTGGACATTACTGGTGTACAGAGTGAGTGAGACAAGTCCCAAGTCTGGAAACAATGTTGCTGAATAGGATGGTACTGGGATGTCTGCTCACCTCATTTGTAAGAGTTATCTCACCAGCCGTCCTTCTTCTTCTCGTGTTCTTCTTCATCTCCGGTTTGCAGGAGCATCTGTCCCCTGGAGGGAATTGTTGAGTCACATCCCCCTGGGTGGAAAGGGGTCCAGCATAACAACTGAGAGGGGAGGAAGCTAAGCTAAGCCTACTTCCCCTGCCCAGTTATACCCCTTTTCTTAAAAATTGAACAGTTTGTTCAAACAGCTACCTAAATACCAATTAATCACTAAGAAAGCATTTTCTAAGATATTCAGAAACCGAGACAATAGCTATGTATGTAACTTTGGACAGTTTACTTAACCTCTGTGAATCCCAGTTTCTTCAAACTGGAATTGCAGTACTCACCTTTCAGGAAGGATGTGAGGCTCAGGTACATAAAGTACCAAACACAAAGGCTGTCATTGTTTAGAGCAATTGATGGTAAATTTTAAGGAAATACGAGTATTTCCTTAAGGTGATAATCCTGTCACTAAACACTAACTCATTTATTCCAAACATCAATCAAAATTGTGTTTCCCTGCAGATCTCAGTGGAATATAACCTGAACATTTTTTTAAGTTCTAGAAGCCTTACAGATTAGCATACATTGGCACACAAGTCCCAAGAGACACTTTTTTTTTTTTTGAGACACTTCTTTTTAGCCTTCTTTCTTCTCACTCTAGGAGGAGGGCGCTTTTGAAGCCCACTTGGGGGCAAGGCCATCTTTATGTAGGATTCCACCTCCCACTCCCTGTTTCTTTCTTCTCCTGAGGCACCCATCCCCTTGTCCTACACTCAGAGCACCAGTTCCATCTGCACCAGACTCCCTCCTCTGCCCTCTCCCAAACTGGAATCTACTTTCCCCTTCTCTGGGGTTTTTCTGGGTGTCACACCTTTTACATCAGAATTACCAGATGACTCACTGCAGACCTTCCAAATCAGACTCTGTGGGAGAGAAGTTGGGACTTCACATTTTCACAAGCTCCTTGGATGGCTCTTTGCACATACCTGCCTGAGAATCCTGGCCTTACACCAGGGTCAGCATTTACCTGAGCAGGGACAAGTGCCTGGGGCCTTAAGAGCAGGTCTCTGCTCTCACCACCTGTCAAGCCCCATTGGAGTGTATATGCTTCCTTTCCCGTTGCCTGAAAAATACACTAACTGGATCCGCTTTAAACCTGCTTTGAACTTTGCAAAACCTGGTGCAGAAATTGGTACCTAGCCGAGTGTAAGTACAGAAATTTGTGATGAGTTTATAGCTTAAGTAACTAATACTCCAAGGTAATAGGTAAAAGACTCACATCAATGATTCTCGAAAGGAAAGGTACTATTGACAGTGGAGAGATGATTTTTGAAAGTACATTCATTCGGAATGAAGTAACAATGAGTCGCAAAGTGAGGTCCTTTTCAATTGTCTTTCTATCTTTCTCATGACTTCAAAAAGTAAGTCACAGAAGGGTGCTATGTGTCTTCTACCACCTCACAAACACTCCCCAATCTGCCTTCTTTTTAGATCTTTTTTTCATTTTATTTTTCAATTACAGTTTACATTCAATATTATTATATTAGTTTAAGGTATACATCATAGTATTTAGACAATCATATACTTTGCAAAGTGTCCCCCCATATTTCAAGTACTCACCTGGTGCCATACCTAGTTATTTACAATATTATTGACTCTATTCCCTATGCTGTGCTTTTATATCCCCGCGATTATTTTTTAACAGCCAATTTGTACTTCTCAATCCCTTCGCCTTTCCACCTAGTCCCCCAACCTCCCTCCCCTCTGGCAACCACCGGTCTGTTCTCAGTCTCTTGTGTCTATTTCAGGTGTGTTTGTTTATTTTGCTCTTTAGATTCCACGTGTAAGTAAAATCATATGGAATTTGTCTTTTTCCAACCAACTTATTTCACTTAGCATAACTCCATTCTGTTGCAAATGGTAAGATTTCATTTCTTTTTAAAGTCTTTATTTATTTTTAGAGAGAGGGAAAAGGAGGGAGAAAGAGAGAGAGAATCATCCATCACTTGCCTCTCGCTTGTGCTACAACCGGGGCCTGGCCCACAACCGAGGCGCAGCCTGACCAGGAATGCAACTGGAGGCCCTTCAGCTTGAGCAGAGATGCCCAACTGAGTCACACTGATCAGGGTTCCTTCCTTTTTATGGCCGAGTAATATTTCATTATCTATGTACCACAGCTTTTTTTTTAAATAAAAAGAGAGTAGATTTCAGGCTACAGTTTTCCCAATGAACAATTTTTACTTAGAGAGAAATGTGTGATTTTCTATATATTTACTTTTACTGTTTTCTTCTATTTATTTTATAGTAGTGATATAAAATTTACTTTTATTAATTTAAATATTAAACTATGAGATTATATAAATAAAAATAAATGGCCCAGGTAGTGAATGGGATGGCAAAAGTCATGAAGAGTACAAGTGAATGGCTAAACTTTTGGAAAAACCATCTAGTAAATTAAGAAATATGAGCCGGTTGGAGCAGTCCTCAAAATAAGATTACAAAACAGATTTTCGTATTGTCCTGCATGACGTTAAGTTTTGTGCGTTGATATTATATGTTATTTTATGCACAAGAGGAGCGGTTCACTTACCTTTCTTGGATACACAATATGAATGAGGTTCCATGTCAGCCAACTTATAGGTATAAGGGCTCGGGGCGCAGAAAACCTCTTCCTCTTTCTATGCAAAACTGTAAAACCCAAGAATTGTTTATTGGTTAAGGGCATGGCTGGTGTTACTACCTATTAGTTTGGAACAATTATATGTACAATATACACATACAGATGTACATGCATTTATATACATTCAGAGTGGGGCAAAAGTAGGTTTACAGTTGTAAGTACATGCAACAGTTATTCTTGTATTATTATTTATTAATTATTGTATTATTTTCCATATTAACAACTGTAGATCTACTTTTACCTCACCCTATATATATTTGTAAACTAGGCACAGTGCACAAAACATAGAAATCATGTAATACAGGCTTAGTATTTCATTGTTATTTTAAATTAACACAGCTGCTGCTTGTATCATTTCATAGTAACAGAAGTAAATCATCAGTTCCCTTTTTGAGAATGCCACATCTAAACCCTTTAAAGCCCCCAGCTTTTAATTCTTTACTCTTCCAATTAGGCTGAAGAGTGATTTGTATCCCTACCAAACTTATTTTCCCATATTTGCTAGCATTTATGCTCTATCTTTGCAAACTCTTAGGTCATGCCAAAGGGTATGAGGACCATGGTTCTCTGGTAGATGCAGTCCAGCATATGAAAATGGGCTCAGGATGTCTGGACAGTGAGGGCCAAGGCTTCTCAGATTCTACAGACACGCCAATAATAACACTGCTTAGCTGACTGAGTTATAGGAATTGATTCAGAATGAGAAGAAAAGATAGTGAATTTTGTCTACTTTCTTAATAATGTATCTCTTGGGAGAGAAGATAGGTTGGTAACAGATTATTTGAGTTAATTAAGTACAAGACAAACTACATTTTATAGACTATTAGGCCTTTACTTCTTCTTGGATAAGATGCAGAGCTTTATTTTCATTCAGTAATGTTTGTCTCATTTTTTATACACTAATGTTTATTTCTAAGATGAATCTCTTATGTAAAAGCCTTTGACAGAAACTTGTGGTGTCTGTTAAATATATGCTGACTCATAGAAATGGATTTTGGGAAGTCAGTCTCACTTGAAGAGAAATAACAAAAATGAACTGTGTATGGGTTTGTGTTCTATTCAGCAAAGTGTCAGAGGGAAATGTAGTGGCCTTGCAGGAGATAAGCTGGCCCTTGTCTGAGATGAGGAGAGGGAGACCCTCTCGGTGGCAACATGCAGAATGAATGATACAATCTACTTCCTAAACTCAGTTCGAATACGTTCACAAGATACGGTTACATAGTTGTTTTTTCTTTTGTCACTTACTGTACCCTCTCCCCAATGAGCTAGTATTAGTCCCGAGTCCAGTTTCTCCCATTGATATCTACTCTCAAGTCTCCTACTTAACCCCACTAGCCCAGAACTCGAGGAACTGACATTATCTCAAGTGGACTAATTCTGCTTCCACTCTCTAAGGTCAGAGTCGGATTGAATCATGATGGCCGTGTGTTCTCAGCATCACACACTGTCACTGTCAAAGATGGGCCCTACAGAGTCTGGCATCTCTTTGTAGCAATGCCTCTTCCAGCTGGAACTGTGCTATTACCACTGTGGTGTCCAAGAGCAAGGTTCCAAAGTTGTAGCTCTATTATGTCATTTTCCACAAGGCTGACACCAGTCCAGACTGGCTGAGTCCTGAGGAAATTTTGGCATCAGCTACATGCTATGGCACAATCATTCCTACACATCCTGAACTCTGGTCGTTATACCAGATGCTTCTTTCACGCAAAGTTAGTTTTATTTCACGGATCCTACTGATTTTCCCTTCTAATGTTCAGATCTATCCTAGCTCAGAAAGATAAATTTTCTTAACATTGGGGATGTAGAATTCTAGCAATGTTCTGCATGAGAATCCTTTTGTTTGTTTTTTTTTCAAAAGGTAGATAACCCAAATGGATTCAATGCCACTTAGTGTCTTTGACGCCGAACCCCTGCAGTGGACCACTGGCTGCATCTTTAATACACGGCGTGACCAGAGCTGTCCCACTGCAGTGGCTGCTTCTCACCTGAGAGACACTGCGTAGAAGAAAGCCTCATTTTAGATTCTAGTTTGTTTGTTTGCTCTTTTTTAGAGAATTTATAGAACAGGGAATTTTGAGAAGCTGCCTAAAATGTCCAAAAACCAAAGTGGGTGTCTACAGATATAATTAGCACATTCTCTATGGATACACTGTACTTCCTCTCAGGAAGCAAACCCAGTATTTTCTCAACCCTGATGCTATTTATCCTTTGGAAGACATATACCATACCGTGGCTCATTCTGACTTTTTTTTTATCTGTGTACCCCAAACATAAACAAACCTCAATGGAGTCTGAAAATGTATCTCTCAAGATGCATCCACATTTATCAAATAAATTATTGAGCTGGAAACCCAGCAAGTTGGTGAGGGCTGTCAGACCTCATCTAGCAACCACATCTGGCATGGAATACCGTCTCTCAGGCATTAGTGGTCATGAAAAGTTGAAGGAAACCAGTGCCCAAGTAGAAGGTCTAACCGAAAGGAAACTTGGACTATCCAGCCCTCCATGCCCTAGTGGCTTGAGGTTGTTACTCTTTGTTTTTCTTGAGCTCTCTAGAGAGAGTCTGACCATATTCTCCTCTCTCTAGCTACTACACATGGAATCACAGGGTTGGCAGGGGACTCAACAGTCAGTTACTCTAAACCTTTATTCGAGTCAGAAGTTTCTTCAATATTGCAGTGATTGACACAGATGGTTAAGAGTAAAAATACTCTATGTCTAAATATTAAAAATTTGAAAACAAAGCTCAAATGTTTAAGTAAATAGGTTCTGTCTTCCAACATAGATAAACTATGTAAAATATCTTTATAACTACCCACAAAGTGAGGTTCAATTTAGAATTCTCAGACCTCTTAGATTTCCATTCCAGAACATAGCAATGCAGGGGAACTACTCCTGGTACCGTGTCAGACCCTGGTCTCTTCAACCCCAGATCTACTCAATGCTGTGTTGTGCCTCACACTAGCCCAAAGCTATAAATTAATCTATGTTACCCACAAACAGTTGCCCCATGGCCACCTCTCAGACCTAGATGTATATACCTTGGAGAGAACAGATCTTACAGGTCACAGACAAAGAGTTTGGGCATTGAATTCCAAGATCTCCAGTACGCACTGTGTTGTCCAGAAGGGGAAGGAAGAAAAAGAGTAAATCCAAAAGGGGAAAGCTAGAAGACTACGAGCAGAGTGGGGCTCTCTGCAGCACTGAATCCAGGACAGGGGCCTCTATGCTGAAGTGCATGAGTGGCACGATAGTCTACCAGCACCGTGAGTTGTCAAGAATATTAGCTCACTTTAGAATTAAGATAGCAGCATAATATTAGGATAATTTCCAGAGTCAGGCAAGATTCTGGTTTGAGACCTCAGCAGCCAAAACGTGCTAATTAGGAGAATACATTTCTGGAACCTGAGTTAATTCCAAGATAATCACTGAAGTTGTCCTTCTCTGGAAACTTCAGGGAAAGTTTCCTTTTAGGTCTTACATGGGTCCCTTTTTAGGATCCAAATGACTCTGAGCTTCCAGTATGAGTCTGAGCTGAGTCATTCTGCCTTCAGGAACTTTTTAATGATAGGATCCAAAGAAACAGGTATCTTATCTATCACCTTGATGGGTTTTTCACCAGCCTTTTCCGGGCTAGACTCAGTTCTTCCATAAACCAAGACGAGGGGCCAGGGAGCCGAAGAGATTGGATCTCTCGTGGCTCAAGGGAATGATGTATAAAGGCTCTGTACTAGGGGTCTCCAGAGAAATAGAACATTTGGGGATTTTATACACATGTATATATGGACCACGGCCCTCTCCCCACCCTGTCTCCCAGAACAGCTGGTGTGGGACTCCCCTGGGGGAACACGCACTTCAAGGCCCTCTCAGGAAACATGCACTATGACGAGTTCCAGAGTGAAGGATGTCATACGCCCAGGGAGGGGCCCTACGGGCAAGAGGTAGAGTTTATCACCTGCGTGACCAACCTCAGGTCACCAGCAAGGAGGGCAGGACTCAAGGAAGGAGCAGACACTAGCCTCAAGGGAGCAGCGGCCAACCCTCCAGTTCAAAGCTGGCTGGTGGATCCTCGAGAAGGGGTTCAGTGTAAATATCCATGATTTATGTTATCACTAAATAAAAAAATATATGCAACTTACTTTTTAAAATTGTCTCACATGATTATAGAAGCTGGCAAGTTCAAAATCTGCAGGGTGAGCCAGCAAGTTGAAAACCCAGGAAAGAATTGATGTTTCAGCTCAAGTTCAAAGGCTGTCTGCTGGCAAAATTCCCTCTTCTTGGGTGGAGGTCTGTCTTTTTTTTTCCTTAAGATCTCCAACTGATCAGAAGAGGCCCATACAGATTATGGAGGGTGAGCTGTTCTCCCAAAGTTCATTCATTTCAACATTCCTCTCCTGTAAAAGCTACTTTCATCATTCATATCAACATCCAGTCTAGTGTTTGACCAAATATCTGAATACTGTGGTCTGAAGTTGACACAAAATTAACCATCACAGGCTCCATGGCAGTGAATTTGTTTTCATAAGTACAACAGCAATAATGATACTAAAAATAAGATCTCATTGGCTAAGTGCTATTCCATTTTTTAAATTGCATTTGATTATGTCACTCTTACTATTCCACCTAGGAAAACATCGGTGCCAGGGGGTGAGGGTCGACAGCAGGCTGTCTAAGGGTCAGAAACTCTAGATTTTATTTCCATTCCAGACTGCTAGTGGGCAGAAATGTCATTGCTGAAAAGACATATACTGTGAGTGAAGTAACAGCTTTACTAGGCATAACTAGGTTTCTACAAGAGTTTGAATTTCAGTTGTCATGAAATCCTGTATTTGGCAATGTTGATGATACGTAAAATCCCATAAATAAGGATGGGCTGGGTTACTTATAACTATACTGATTACCTTTCCAGTCTACTTCTTGAAGCCAGAGCCTTAAGTAGTAAAGTTAGGTGTTAGTTTCTCTTCTGGTGTTTTTCTCTATTTCTTTTTTACTTTGCATCAGAGTTGGGGATGGGGAGTAGGATATGAGAGTGGTTAAAGCGGGTGGAGATTTGGTCCAACCCAGTGATGTTATTTGTCTCTTTAGGTGACCTGTTCTCAGCCTTGGATTGCTCACAAAAACGCTCAGTCTTTCAGAGCCCCATTTTGTCCCTCTGTTAATCTCCAGGATGGCAGCTGAGTGCAGATGTGCGGTTGAAAGGAGGCATTGCTCTAGGATCAATACTGGGCTGCCTGGATCTTTGCTGGTCCTTTCTGTGGAGTGGCTGATCTCCCTGGACTGACGAGTCTGTTGGCATCAGCTGCCGAAGGCCGCAGCTGGAGTAATTTGAAATTTATGGTCTGTTCTCTCAGCAAGTCTGGGCCCAGGAATTTCTCCCGATGACTCAATCCTTCCACGGCCCTCAGTGGTGCCGTGCATCCCACCTCAGGTCTGACTGTTCTTCCCTAATGGTAGAGTTCTGGTTCTGCAACCCCCAGCTCCAGAGCCACTTGGCCCTTACTTGGTGACCTTCAGCAAACTTTCATCACTCCTCCCGTGGCAAGTGGGAATTTTTTAGTCTGTCTATGCCACTTGGGAACAAAGCTAAATTCCAGGTCCGTCTCTAATCCGCATCACTTTTACTTTCATGTGACCGCCCGCTAAGGGTTGAATTGTGTCCCTACAGAAGATAGTTGAATTCCGAACCTCCCAGACCTCAGAATGTGACCTCAGATGTCATTAGTTAAATTAAGATGAGGTCATACAGAGCTGGAGTAGGCCCTTAACCCAATGTGACCGTTTCCCTTATCAGAAGAAGAGATACAGACACACAGAGGCATGAGGGGAGAATGCCATATGACGACAGAGGCAGAGGTTGAAATGCTATGGCTGAGAGACAAAGACCTCCAAGAGGCAGCAGCAAG
>PVKM010021334.1:0-22668 GCA_004027735.1 Carollia perspicillata
TGGATTGTGTGGTCTGTCTCACTCCCAGTTTCGCCTGGTTTATCTGGACGCAAATGTGGGGCCACCCAGTCAGCCAGCCACCTTGTGCACTTCGTCCCTCCACAACCTGCTGCCTCGCTAGATCTGCCAGCCGCTGCCTTGTGCGCCCAAGGTCCTCCATCCACCACTTTGCCGTGGCACCTCTTCACCCGGCTGCCTGAATCCACCCCTCCTACAGGTCTGGATGAATATGTCTTCTTTAACTTCTTCGTTGTTGCACTTCCATATAGTTCAATTTTCTGTTGGCAGTGGTTGTTTTTTGTTTCTAAATTGTTGTTGTACTTATTTTGGTTGTGCAAGGAGGCACGGCATGTCTACCTATGCCTCCATCTTGGCCAGAAGTCCCAGAAAGTTTTCTTTTATTAATTTTTTTTTGAATAAGTTTTCAATTTGTTGCTCTTCCACTTCATCTTCTGGCACCCCTATGATTTAAATGTTTGTATGTTTAAAGATGTCCCAGAGGGTCCTAAGTCTATCCTAATTTTTTTTAATTCTTTATTTTTCCTTCTCTTCTGATTGAATGCTTTTTCCTTTCTTGTGTTCCAAATCATTGATTTGGTTCTTGGTTTCATCCTCTCCACTGCTAGTTCCTATAAATTTTTCTTTATTTCACTTAATGCAATCTTCATTTCTGCCTGGGTCTTTTTTATGCTGTTGAAGTACCCAATGAGTTCCTGGACCATCCTGAAAACCAGTGTTTTGAACTGTGTATCTGATAGGTTGTTTATCTCCATTTCATTTTGTTCTTTTTCTGGAGTCTTGTGTTGTTTTTTCATTTGGGCCATATTTCTTTGTCTCCTCTTTTTGGCAGCCTCCCTGTGTCTGTTTCTGTGTGTGAGGTAGAGCTGCATTGACTCCCTCTCTTAGTAGTGTGGCCTATTGTAGAAAAGCACATCTGTTAAGTAACATGAGGTAGAGCCTTAGGTAATTGCCAGGGCAGGGCAATCCCTGTCACCGCTCTGTTTCTGTGTGTGCAAAAGGCTCCTAGAGGGTGTAATGCCACCCCCTGGCCTCTGAATTTTTGCACAGGAGGAAGCTCTTTCTCTGTACTTGCACTTCATTTTCTCCCTGTATGCCACTGGCTCTCTTCCAGTTGTTGTCCTAGTGCTGAATCACAGAGGGGGTGGGGTGAATGAATCCTAATTCTGTTGTAGGTCCTTTAAGAGGTCCCTCTTGAAAGTCTTGCAGTTTCTTCCACTTCTTCAGTCCCCACTGGTTTTTACAGCCATCATTTAAGGAGACTTATCTTCCTGGTGCTATAACCCTGGACTGGGAGATGTAGACTGGGGTTGGGATCTCTCACTCTCAAGGTATCTCTCCCATTTTTTATCCACCACACGTGGATGTTGGACTGCCCATTCGCATTTCATTCCCATCTCTGTGCCTCTCCATTCCACTCTGTCTCCATGCATCTTCACACCTCTCAGTGCCTCTCCACATCTCCACCCTTCCTACCCTTCTGGGTGAATGAGGCTTCTTTAAATCCTTGGTTGTCAGACTTCCACACAGCTTTATTTTCTGACAATTCTGCATGATATTTGTTTTGTAATCTAGCTGTATATTTTTGCTATAGTTGTGGGCCGAGGGGAGGCATGTTTACCTATGCCTCCATCTTGACTGAAAGTCCTGCATGTATATTTCAATAAGACTTTTCAAGTTGTTTGCTTGCAAATACTTTTTGGCCAGGCAAAGGGGAAGAGTTTTAAGAGAAGGCTAATTTAGCAGGGTTGATACCACACTTAGACTTCAGCACAGTGACCTCCACATTTTTCTTTTTTTCTGTAACCCTCTTTTCTGCCATAACTCATTCTTTACATTAAAAAACCTGAAAATTTTTTTATGTTAAGTTAATATAATTAATTGAATGTGGGACGTCCTCCAGGTTTAATTGGCTGCCTTACCAAGTAGAAGAGAAAAGCTCTGTTGTTTATTCTGCTCAGTGCTAAGGACCATTATTCACTCTAGGGAGATCATCAGTATCCCTGAATATGCAGAGGACGAAGAATTGTTCATGAAGTCTTAGTTAATAAAAGAGGGGAGCAGTCTGTTGGGGTTTGTTTTTAATTTCTTATTTATTTTTAGGATAAAATTGATAAGACACTGCTCTGTTTGTCCTGGGGAAAGGCAGGGAAACAAAAAATAAACAAATTTTGACATTAAAAAAAGCTTTTAAATATCTATAAGTAGCTTAAAATAGTGATAATTGAAATACATATTGTACTGAGAGAGAGAATATGGAGAAGCACAAGAGTGTTAAGAAGGCCCTTAAAAAGAACTTGAGACAGCCTAGGTAGGCACCATGCCTTCCATTCAAATCTTGGTTCTGCCCCTAGTAGTTCTGAAGCCTCAGAAAAGTTAGTCACCCCCTCTGTATTTCTGATTTTGTATATGTAAAATATAGTTGTTATTGAGATTGTTCTACACCTTCTCCTCTCCCTTCACTATCCCCTTCTTCTCCTCCTCATCCTCCTTCTTCCTCATGAGTTTGCATAAATGAAAATGAAACCCATGTGTTAATGAATCTTAACAGCTTACTCTTAGGTAAGTGTTTAATAGTTACATTCAATAGTCCATATTCAATAGTCCATAAGTCAAGATCTATTTACCCATAATCCTCATGAGTTTAGCAGTCACACTTTGTTTTCTGAGTATAAACTATCATTTTTTCATGTTACCCTATTAAGGTGGTCTTAATTGATATGGGACAAGCATTAGTACTTAAACTCAAGGCACATATCTGAGTGTACCCTGTATTTCAGAGATGAATGGGCCATGGAAACAGCCTAACACATGGATTCTGCCTAATGGGAGTGTCCACTTCAGAAGGCGACTAGTTTACCCAAGAGAATCTTTTCTGTTGTGGAGGTTGAAAAAGAGGGGAGGGGAGGAAAGTCAGGCAGAGGAGAGTAAGGGAAGTTGAGTCATGAGTCCCGTGGAGTCGGATTGCATCCCCAGAGTAGACACATACTTCTGAGTCAAGAACAATGGAGGGGAGAGTCATTTACATTTCTAGCTCCAAGCAGAGAAAGATTTTATTGATGGTTTTTAAAAATTTCATTCTCATCACAGTATATAATATGCTAATTCCACAGGAGGAAAAAAATGGTTGCCAGAGAGACTTGAGATAAAAAAATATTAAAGATAGAGAAATAGGAAGCTGTAGCTTTATCAGTGGTTAATAATCAATTATTAAGAGTAGGTGGTAATAAGGGCCCCCAGGGAAATGTTAGAAAATCCAGTGCCAGACAATGTTAGAAAATCCTGGAGGCCAGACAGCTGGAGACCCAGAGGAGGAAACAGACCCCAAACTCTGGGGACTGATCTCTGTGCCACTCCCAGTTCCTTAGCTAAAAAATCATATTAATAAAACATAGAACTTGATTTCAGAAGCTCCTGGGTATATTCTTTAGAATTACAATTTGTTGTACAGTTTTTAGTAAGTTATATGCCTTTCTTACCGTGAAGGTGGATGTAGGCATTTTCAACACAATCTGACAGGCAGTTTGTCACATTGGTTAAGAATGTGGCTTGCAGAACCTAGATTACCAGCTTCTGAATTCTGGCCCCTCCCTTTACCAGCTGTGTGATATTGGGCAAGGGACTTAACAGGTCTGGTCCTCATTCTTCTCACCTGTAAAATGGGATTAATTTTTAAATGCATAGCATAAAGTTATTGGTAAGATTAGATGTGATCACTTAGAACAACATCTGGCAAATAATCACCCCTCAGAAATAGTAGCTATTTTACTTAGGTTTAATTTTTCATAATATACTGATATAAAAAAAAATCAGGCAGTGTGACATAGATCCCTGGAATAAAAAAATAAAAAAATAAGGAGTTGAGTAAGCCAGATAAGGGAAGAAAATGGGAAATCCTAGAAGCAGGTGCTGGCCAAAGGGTGAGGAGCTTATCCCAGTGGCTTCTGACATTCAAACACTGGTTTTCGTGGCAAGACTAAACAAGTGCCTCGAGCTATTTTAACTAAGAGACAAGTTTACCAACAAAAATTTTAATAATTTTACCCTCCATTTAACATGTCTTCTTGAAGAAAATGTGCTTCATGACGAAAAAGTGAAAACAGATTTATTTGACAGTTATATCTCACTGCAAGGAAGAACTGACATTCTGATTATAAACTGGCTTTTTATAGAGAAAGAAAGATTTCCTGAGGGACAATTCCTAGCTGGTGTGTCATGGTGTGTGAGTCTGTGTGTGTGCATGTGTTTCCCTAGTATAAATAAATCTGAAAACTAAATCAGTTTCAAATTTGGGGAGACTCCTCTATGACATCTCCACGAAACTTTATCCTCTTTACATTCAAAAATTACCCCACATATGTCTCTTTCTCCATGAGAAATGAGATACACAAAGTAAAAGTAATAAGAGTGGCTGGTATTTAGTGAAATTGTACTAGAAGAAATTATAAAATTAATGCATTTTGAGAAAATTGTTAACAAGAACAATGATAGTGGATACACTTTTTTTGCTGCTCTCTCCTTTAACTTTTTAACATTCTTTTCATAACCTGAAGCCTGGGTCAAGTTCTATCTCCTCTTTATGTCTTCTTCATTCTTATTTTCCCAGAAGTTACTTACGGTAATAAGCACCTGGAAAGTGAATCAGTCTCCTCTCCACACATACACATACTCTCACACACACACAAACTCTCTCCTAATACCTTTTGTGCATAAAAGAAAAATATCTGTAATAGAAATTAGATTAAGTAGTCTTGACTCCTTCATTTAATAAATAAAGTTAGGAGATTTGAACAACATCAGATAGCAAAGATGGACAGAATTTGGTTATCATGAATCCTCACTTAGTTTCAAATATGGCAATGGCTATAAAAATAAAAGGACAAAGTGACGGTCATTTCGAAGGAAGACTATCAATATTGTCAACTAATTTGAGAAAGAGGCTACAGTCAAAGTGGTGATTGTCATCTCAGCTTTATTGGGAGAATAGTGGTAACATAAAGAAGGGAGGTCTTACTTATCGACTAAGTCATGTTAGGAAATAACATCCAACTTTACTATTTTGTCTTGGAATAAAGTATTGAAAAAGCACGTGCTTTGATATACCAATCAAAAGACATTCCTTGATATATTTGCTTTCCAAAGACATTCCTTGATATACCTATTTTGGAAACTGAAATGCCATATACCAGGTACTGAAAATGTGGTTCCTGTTTCAAATAGTGTCTCAAGTAGACCAAATGTCAGTGGTGACAGCATATGACCTTGATTTTTCAAGATAAAAATTAGAATATTTGACTTAAGTAGTTGATACTGAAAGCTAATATACTAGCATCCATCTGCTTCTAGGAATTTTAAAATGTCCCAATGCTGCTTGTTTCTCACCACCAATTTTTGTCACTCATTCACCTTTGATTTGTTTGGCTCTCAAGGAAACCAGAAGTTCAGTTCCATTCACACCAGCAACAGGCTTCCAGGCTTGGGAGGCCCATTTGCACAAGACTTTAAGTGCCAATTCTATTTCCCACATTTTAATAGGCACTGGGCATGATTTTGGCAATATTATTCATATAAGCTCAGAGCAATAAGCAAATTTCTCCGTAAGTCCTTTATTTCCTTTATTTTTTCTTTTTCTGTCTTTTTCTTTTTGTCTAAGAAAAGGTAAATCATCTAAAAATAGCATTAATGCTTATGGCCCTTCTCATTTATTTACAATGAATGTCTAAAACAGTTTCTTTTCAATAAAAGATTAATCTATCACTGTAATTCTCTCCCACCATCACATGATCTTTCCATTGATAGTCTCCATACTGTCACCTCTATTAAGGAACGTGCTTCCTATTTGCACAAAGTGCAAATTATTTGCAGCATCTTGGGGACACTAGAAAGCTTCATACACTTTTTAAAAATAAGTTCCTATACATTTGGATGTCGTTCTTGTATATGTATTGCCGCTGGCACTTCTGTTAATTTGGAAGTACTAACATCATCTTCAGTTATTATTATTGACTTGGAAGTTAGAAAGGGTATAGTTAATTTTAAGAACTATGCCCTTTCTCTGAGGTCACCAATTAAATTTTACGACTTACCTTATGAAAAGCTGGAGTCAAAAAAGGACAGAATAACTTTTTCTGCCTTCAGGTTGTAATATAATTTATGAACAACCGACAGGCTTTGCTCAAAGTATTTCCACGATGTAAGATGTTGCTTTGAAAGGCCCGGGCAGCATAACTTGGATGAATTCTGACCTAGATTCCTAAAAGAAGCAGGTCTCATGGCTCTCCGCTCCCTCTCAGACAAACAGTAATCTGATTCCCAAGCACAGAAAGCTGTCATGATTTGTGACCTTTACTGTGAGTGATATAAGCTAAGCCAAAGTAAAGACAGAATTACCTCTTTCCTCAAGGAAAGTCACTCTTGAGGTCACTTTCAGGACAATGTGAGGACAGGTGCCCTACTGCTTCTTTGCCCTTTTAGGCCTTTCTCTTTGGCTGATTTATCCACCCTAGCATGTGCCCTGCTCCGGTAATTCAAAGAGAACTCTTCCTATACTGGATGAGATCAAGACTGGTAGGCACCAGAGACTGGTTTCTGTGAACAGAAATTATGTCAGCCCGCAGGCTTGTTGGAGCTGACGGCATCAAATGAAAACTGCTTAGGTTTTCGCATATAAGGGTCATCATCTGTCTGATAAATAAGGACCAAAAAATATTGATATGCTCCCCATTAGCCTTGTTATATAGACATGCTGAAATATGTAAATTGCTGCAGGTCAGTAACCTAATGCAATTGGCTGTATTATCCCAATTAGTTATTTTACTTTCATTATTTCTAAGAATAATTTATTACAATAAAGTTTCTTTATACTTTGTTATTTAATCTTTAACTTGAAGTGATTTTATATTTGTAAATTGTTTATTTGTTCATAATATCTTCCCTGCACTTGCATATTACATCTCTAACATTCTCATCTTTTCTGTTCTTAGGTGCACATAAATGTTCTTATGAGGTATTTATGCATTCTGTGGAGTTCAGACGAATCGCTTCTACTGCTTTGCTCTCCTACTTTTAGGTAAAGGGCAACTTAGTTAAAGCAAAGCATTTTCAAATTCAATGAAAATTTTAAAAGTGTTGTAATTTTCACTATTTCTTGTTAAATGTATAAGTTGCTTAGAAGTCAGTTTATATCTCAATAACAATTTTAAGATATGCATAAGTGCTGTAGGATATTATATTATTTTTCATAAGCTGTGTGAGTTGGATTTAGGAACATAACTGCAATATTATTTAATTTTATTGTGTTAGCATTTATGTACGATCCTCTTCACATGGTCAAATTACTTAGAGTTTTGATAAATTTTATAGGATTTTGAATAACCATTGAAAAAATGCTATCATAAAAATCTTAGAAGAAAATGTATGTTTGACCTACTAAGTGAAAATCAAGCCACCAATTGTTATTATATTTTATATTGTTTTATAATTATATAGTCATAATTATATATTTTACTTTCATAAATATACAGTATCCCTAGAACTTATTAATATTATAGTTTTAATAATACTAATGAGTATTTACTTTAACTAGATGCCCATGAAGTTAGGTTAAAAGAAGAATGCTCCATACATTTAATTATTGCTCTGAAAGACTAAAGTCTAATTCAGAACAATTAAGTCACTTGGGACCACACTTGCTGATGGTGCTTGAGCTTCTAACCACTAGCTGGCATTTCTGACTGAGCCAAAAAGGGGACAAAGGTCACGTAGACATTCAGTTTGTATCTATGACCATAGCTACTTGAAAGAGATCTAGAGAGACCCTCCCAAAAAGGTTTGTGAAATGCCCAACTCACAGATTCTGCAGATTCAATAGGAAACACATATAAAAAGTTTCAGAGACCTCTGTCTATGGCTTCTAAAATGTTTTTCATAGAATTAAACGTTAATTCTTCTGAACTGTAACCATTTACAGAAGTTGTCACTTAGCTTATTAAGAGTTAATTACACAGTGGCTGAAAGACAACTGGGAAGAGCGAGATGTCAGAGCACAGAGGCAGCCGCCTGTCGCTGCGGCTTTCTGTCTTTGTATGGCTATGAGTACACAGGAGATCCAAATGGCAGCAGCTAAGAGCTTTCACCAAGTGTCTTCCTTTGAGGAGGGCACGAAAGGTAAGGGGCACTTTCTGACATTTCTCGTTGAGGAGATCGGAACAGGGAGGTAGATTATTTTTCCCTGTGAGTCGTTTTATGCCTCAGCGACAGCTCTGATGATGATAAAGAAGCACGAATGTAGGTTTCTTCGGAGAATCCTGGGTGTTATGGGCCAAATTAAAATCATTTTTCCACTTAGCACTCAGTGAGAGCTTACCTGCTCCAAAGACAATGTTTTAGAATAATTCAGCAATTATCTAAATATTATTGCTTCTTGATTATTTTGTCTACAATACAAATGGCTTGTGACAATTCTTTGATTTTTCACAAGTATTACAAAGATACCCAAGAAAATTTCTTTTAAAAGGAAACTAGGTTTTGGAGGATGGCTTTGTTTTTTTTACGACCGTGGAATAGAGGATGTTAAAATAACCTAACAAGGAGAGTTAATAAAATCTCTTTAGCAGAAACATGTTTTCTGATTAAGGGCGATATATTGGCAGTGTGTAATTACTGAGGGAGGATACAGGACAAATATGTACCTCTGCTGTAGTATCTTCACTTGTTCCTTTCCATTAGTGTTTTAAACTAAACTTAGGTGTATGGTGGATGGTAAGGTTACACGATCAAGTTGTTTTTTAATTCTATCTACATGTCAATATTTAAAACCGAACTGTGTTCCTGGAGGTTCTATAAATAGTGATAGGGCAAAATTCATATGTCTCTAGATTTATCTTTAAACCTCAATCCCATATTGATCCCCTATCATGACCACTCTTCAATCCCATAATATTCAGGCCAACTGGAAGGATGGTCTCATTACCAATGACCCCAACTCAGCACTATTTTAGAAATCATGACCTATCTTTATAGGCCTGAATGGAAGTTTTCGGCATTTAATGAAAGAATTAGTGCAGCTATAAATCGGAGAAGCGCCTTAGGCTTCTATGGAATAGTTTCTATCCCTCAGATACAAATCTCTGTCCTGTGTGTCATTTCCAACATCTTAAACTCAACCAAGACTGCATAGCACACAAGGACTTTAACACGGTTTGAATTGCTCCTTTATTGTGCTTACCAAAAGTTCAGGAATTTTATTTTTTCATCATTAATGGGCCTCACATTTTAATGAATTACATCACAGTTGCCTTCAAATTATTTTTATTTTTCATAGTCATTAAGACTTTTAACAAATATACAAGTGTATAAATAAGGAAAGTAGCAATTATTCTTAAAAATGTATCTTATGTACATATATGAAGATTTTCAAAGAAACAAGTATAAGCATATTCTGAATATATAAGCTTATACAGTCATCTTGCTTTTGATTCTTATAATTGGTTTAATGTACCTTTATTTACTTCTTTTTTGACTGAAAATAACCTAAGAAGTACACTTTGGGCTCAACCGATCATGTTGAATCAGATACTTAAGAAATAATATCATTGGAGGAAACCAAATTAATTATACAGCATGGTAGTCTTCATTCTGGAGTAAATGGAACAGCTTCAGAGAACTCATGAACCCTCTGATACGGAAGACAGAATTTTTGTGCCCTGCAGCTATGGGCCTTAATTACAAATAGAGGCTTATTGGATTTGAAAACATAAAAATAATTTAAACCCTGGCTGGTGTAGCTCAGTGGATCGAGCATGGGCCTGGGAACCAAACATCCGCGGTTGATTCCCAGTCAGGGCACATGCCTGGGTTGCAGGCCAGTTCCCAGGAGAGGACACACAAGAGGCAACCATACATCGATATTTCTCCTCCTCTCTCCTTCCCTTCCCCTGTAAAGATAAATAAATAAAGTCTTTAAAAAATAAGTTAAAATCACACATAGGGCTATGCTTATATAATCTGAGTTTCCCAAGTTATATTTTCCCCTTCAAGCCACAGGAGGTCTGAGGCAGCTATGTATTGTGAGGGTTCTTCTGGCCCTCACCAGGCTAGATGAGGTCAGGTTAATGCTGATTCTAATCTAGGCTCAGGGACTCGTTGACCTTTTGACCTTAGCACAGCATTTACATAGTTACTTTTTTTTGAATTCTTAAAATGATGATGCTAATTATCTACCTAGAAAGATCATAGGACATAATGAATGAGTAAACACATAATAAAATTATGAAGTGCTATATAAATGTAAGGAATTCCTGTGACTGCCTTGCTTGAGATTTTAGTATTAAAATGTATAGTCTACACAAAATTGCACACGGCAGTCTGCCATGTAAAGATCAATCAGTAGTGAGTGTTTTACAAAACACTTTTTAAATTCCATTTTATCAAAATTTCAAATTTACCATACCTATGAGCTTTAAACTTTGCCAAATACATTTTAACATTTTTTAAAACTTTTTGAAATCAGCAATCATGTTCCTGGAGCTATAAAAACATGATGTTCCAACTGCACTTTTTTAATAAGCTTTGTACCCTTTTCTTGGTTTTATTGCCAAAACAACGCATGGAAACAAAAGATGCAGAAAAGATATGAAAGGAAGTAACGACTGCTGAGCAGTTATCCTGTAGATGAATAATAGACAAGTACATAAACAGATGCAAGCCTAACACGGATGCAAAATGAATGAGAGGAAACAAATAGCAAAAGCAGTTATGAAGTCAGGCATTGGGAGTGGGCATTCATCTGCCTTGGAAGATGCTCCGTTGCTGACATTACAAAATTCCCTCTTCACTGTCGTATAAGCGTTGCTTTATGTCTCTATCTCTTTTTGACAAGTTTAAAAAAAGAAATTAGAAATGTTAAGATCTTAGGCAAAGAGTGCTAACTTTTATAAGCTGTATTCCTATGATATTTCAACATGCATCTAAAAATTAATTAGGATGTGTACATACATAAAATATGTAGTATATCAACTAATATTTTCTTCAGAAAGTATCCAACTGTTACTTGTATGTATGTCCTTACCAGGAATTACGTGACTTGGTTAACTGAACTCACCTATTTGTATTTAATTTTTTATAAATCTGTACGATTCTGATGTTATTCTGAGTAATAATATATATTTGTCATTTACTGAATATGTACTATGTAGACTTAATATAGAATTTCTTCTTTTCATCCCCTACAAGATTTTGACAAGTTTAATAGTTTAAGAGTTGTTAAAGTTATTATAATCCCTGAATATAGCCTACGCTTATTAATATATGATTTTCAAGCTTTATAATAAAAGATACAGATGCCACTCAATTTAAAATCTTTCAAGTAAGAATAAAGAGACCAAGGTGAAAGGTTAGAATGATAGAGTTGAGAATGAGGACAAATTCTGTGAACTTCCACCATAATGTGATGAGTCTAATCCCAAACAAACTCAGGGTTGTATCATTGTGAAATTGAGTGATTTGGGGTGCTTCAGTACAGCCGCACATCTGGGAGATTTGCAGGTGTGAATATCCCACCCTCATCTTCGTGTATCTCAATTGGGTCTGGCAAGTGGGGACAGTGGTCTAATCTGGTTTAAATATCAGTAGGTTTGGTGCAGGTCTTCTGGCTCACTGGAACTTTCAGGCCTGCCACAGTGATGCCAAGAATGTTCTGTGAACCAGCCTAATCCAGGGACGTGGGCCAGGGAAGCATGGGGAGGACCCACCACAGCACAGATATCCAACATAGAGAGCGTAGTCTGAAACTGCCCTGCCTAGACATTCACCTCCTCTTCTCTGCTCCCCACAGAAGATAAAAATTTTCATGCTGTGTCCTGCACTATTTTGGGAATGATTATTTGCTATAAGCATTAGTGGATTTCATTCTTACTAAATCAGAAAATGTACTCCAAAAAGTTATCGTAGTTGAACCAAAAATTTAGCTCTGGAATTAGTGGAAACCAATGCAAAAACTAACAGTTTTTGTTAATTCTTATTTTCCATAAAAGGAAATCCATGGCTTTAAGAGGAACATTTCTTTCACCACCTTCTGAGAGATATTTATGGTATGGTTGTATATAGAGGGAATACCAACTAAAATAATAGATATGTTCACAATGTGTTAACAGGAAAATAGCTGTTAGGTTTCAGTGACATATATAAATAGCAAAAGTGTAACTGTACTAGGGTCTACAGAATTCTTGACTATGTTTTATCTTAAAAATATTGAATGAATAACATTCGCTAAACACTGCAAAGATTACAAAGAAAATATATACATGAAAGGGTGAACTTAAATAGGTGAACTTAAAATGATAATTTTTAGTATTTGTTGCCAAATTAATGATACATTTGAATGGTTTGTTACATATGTCAGATAATCACATATTTAATTTCTCTACAGAAGCTATTTATTGCTATTAAACCTGTTTCTGATTTTTACTGAAAGTATTTTGCATAAATGCCCTGAAATAAAATTCAAATGGCATTAAAATTATCTTGAATAATTGTCAAGTATTAGAAAAAATGAAGTATATATATTCGTACTATTTACAGTTACTGAAGAAAATGTACTCTCACATTAGTGGCCATTTGGTGGCTACATAGCACATTAATGGATTGAGTACCCTGCATTAAAGGATAACTGCCTCATTTATTAGCATTTTCACAACAATCCACTTGAAGGGGATGAAAAGGCAATATATAAACCAGAAAGTAATGAAAAAAAATTTAGGAAAGTGGGGAGGGAAGGAAAGAAGGAGGGAGAAAAGGAAGGAGAAAGGAGGAATGCATGAGCAAGTTGAGCATACCATTCATTACCACATTGTTTGTTTCAGTGGAGTCCATTTCAACTTTATTTTTATATTTTACATAAGTAATATATATACATATGCTGTATAAATATTTATAGGTACTATGTATATTTAGCAGGTTATTATGATTGATTAATGTAGAAACGTATTAAGTGAATGTACTGTTATACTGCAGGATATTAACTGTGGCTTTAAAATGAACCTTATTTATGAAAAAAAAAGGGACAAAAAAATCTTAGAAAGATGTTGCTCATACGCTACACTGATTACAATTTTAGTAAGTACTCTACATTGATTTATTGGTCTTCTGCCACACTGCCAAAATTTTAAGAAAATTTTTTTATTACTTTAAGACTTAGAAAGAAAAAAACATAGAAGTCAGGAGGTGGGGAGGAGACTTAATATTAAATTGTGAACATATATATTATTTAATTTCTTTTTCTTTGATCCTCAGTGTCATTATGACAAATGATAAGTTTTGGAAGAAGTTATTATTGAAAGGCTTTCTGGTTCCTGTTAGCTTTGCTAATATTTTCCCTAAATTTTGCCAGAAATAATAATATATCCTTTCTTTTTTTTTAAATTGAATTGGATACTCTTCTCATTTTCCTGAGAAAATTGCTCAGCCTTCCTGCTTATTTGGAAAGTGATAAGCTGCTTTTTCTCTTGATAATTACTTATTCTCATGCCTGTTTAAATTAAACAATTATAATTCATTTTAAATGATGAATATGAAGTATCATGAGTTCTTTCAAATAGTATTCATAATTTGAAATTTGTATAATTGCAAAAAATGCACATCACTCTCTAAATTCTATATTTAAGTCAGGATTAAAATACACATTTTGCAGTAATTTTTTACAAAAATTACCAAGTGAACAAGATCACTTTTTATTTCATTTCAAAACTCAGTCTGAAATAGCAGTATCATATATTGTGTGTGTGCTCTATGCAATGTGTGACCAAGTATGGGTGCACATGCAAGAGGTAAACACTATTATTTATGCATATTATTTATATTGCCACAAAATTTTGTAGCTTCACATTCCAGCCAAATTAGCCACAGGAAGCTAAACATTAATATATTGCCTTTTAATTATAAAGGGTAGATTAGCTTTTTAGAGGAGAAGTTGAAGCAGAGTTAAAGAAAATGAGTTGGCATTTTCAAATACACTTAATTAGTTGTTCTTTAGCTCACATATTTTCCAAGTACACTTTTAGCACTTATATAGCATGCTGCAATAATTTTTAATTATAAAATTTTATTTATAAAATTACGTAAACCAGTATTTTCCCAAAGAATAATGATCATATATTGGTCTTCCACTTCACCGTTGCTGATGCAGCCTCTGATAAAACTGATGTCTACTTCTGTATCCTGAAGTAGGGCTCCATTTCTGAAGCCCTTCTCTGTTGTACGGAATGATAGTTTAGTTTCTTAATATCAAATTCTCTTGCCTGTTCCAAGCAAAACAGATGGTTAAGATAATTATAATGGAAATGGCATGCTGAGAAAACTGTGGAGAGACCATTCCATTCTTTTTTTCTTTCCTGTTTCCTCTTTCTGAATGCAGGAGATAAAGGTATAAGACAGTGAACAAAATATGCAAGTCAAAAATACGCAAGTTCTACCCTTGACTTTGTGGAAATGACTTGTGTGACTCAAATCAAGTCAGCTGACCTCTGTAGGTCTCAGTTTCCTCTTCTCTTATCAGTGGAGGGTCTTTAACCTTGGTAGCCCACCACTACCCAGGTAGAACCTCAGCATCCACCTGGGCAAAGCTTCCTGGAAGAAGAGAAGTCAGCTTGAGGGGTAGGAAACAGGATTCCTTGAAAATCAAACCAAAGTTACTTTTTTGTTGACCAAAAGAATTTTTATGCAAAAAGCATTTCAAATGATTTTAAAACAGAGAGCAGAAATGAATCTGAAATGCCTAACGTATGCTTTTTCAGCACTTTCTAGCAATTATGACAATTTAGGTGGTTATGTAAATTACACAATTCTTGTAAAATGACATAATTATGAAATGTTGGGGCAGAAACAGAAAAGGATTACTTTGCTTTAAAGCGAATGCTGCAATGATATAAGATTGGTAATACACCCCCTTTATCACCTTTTCTAAATCCCTTGGGATTTTACTGTTGTCAATGGAAGAGTGTCAATAGGAAGTAACTTCTCAAAGGCATAAATTGGATCCAATTGGATAGGATGATATAATATAAGTATACTTTGGACTGGTTTTTATTGTTTAAATTCAGATAATCAAATCTGTTTGTGTAAACAATCCATTCATATAGAACTATTCTTAAAAAATATTATTTTTTTTCCTAGCAATTCATTTGGCATTTGGAGCACTTAAGTCACTGAAAAAATATATACTAGGTATTTCAAATAGCATTGTGTGGTTCGTGTTTTCCAGAAGAAGTGGAATATTTTACTGGGGAGGTGTTGCTAAGATAAGGACAAGTGGCTTAAGAACCATAAAAATTACACTTACTTTTGGAGAATAGTATTTGAAATTCATTTTCTTTTAAATCTGTGGTTAATACATTGTCGTTCATTCACCAGTCAGCAATGACGAGGGTGTGAGTAACTGTGTTTGTGAGAAGAAATAGAGGATCTTGTTGTCTTTAATATTTATGTAGTATGTTGAATTTCCCAAGATTCCCTACTTTTTCTCTACGTTGGATAGTTTCATCTCAAGGAGAGACAGGACAAACAAGAAGGCAGGATTTATGATAAAGGTTGGTTGTTACTTGCCTGAAGAGGAGTATCATGAAGATGCCACGGTTTTCAGGCATTTGGGGTGTCTTGTGCTGAACCCCAGATAGGTGCACTTTTCACCTAAGGTTCGGAGTTCACAATGCCCTTGCCCGTGCTTTAATCAATGAGTTAAATCATGATATGTGTGTGTATGTGTGTGGGGGGTGACAAACAGGCTTTATTTTCATCTTTCTTTTCCTTTCTGGGGGGTATGAGTGCAGAGGTCTCTGAAAGGAGTAGACACCTCTCTCCATGTACCTGTGGATGGACCACACTCACTGTCTCTGTTCTAGTTCCTGATTCTTGGTGTTTGTATAATTTTCATCTGGGACTACCTGCCCTCCCCCTCACCTCCCAGAGCTTGTACTTCATAGTCTTAGATAATCATCACCATCTTTAAGTGATTTATAGAGGTGTGTAGAATATTCATTTCAATGGGTATAAATGCATTCCTACTTGATAACCTCAACAATACAGTCACAGTACCTCTAAGAAAGTAATCATGACTGAGCAGTTCAGACTTTTGATGAGAAAGGATTTTCTCTCACAGTTAGGAGAACAAAAGGATCAAGTATGAGCCTTGACCTCACTAATTTTGCCGCTCAAAGTAGTAAAAAAAATGGGGCCTGGGGCTCAAAGGGACATGAAAAATACAACTCCGAGACTCATGAGAAAGAAGAAAGGCATTGGCATGAATTCTTGCTTTACAAAATAACAAACATGAACATCCTCCCTTGCCTAATATAGGAAGTACAAAGAAAAAGAAAGACAGAAAGACTTTTACACTTCTTTTCGCTCATTCACTTCAGATAGTCCCACTTGTTTTTAGCTAACCAGACTAGTGTGGAGAATTGTCTGAAAAAAATTACTTCCCCATGAGTTCCTTCCTATGTCCCTTTTCGTTTTTCTTTGCCTGCACATAGCTTAAGGCAAGCCTCCTTTCATACATAGGCTTACATTGTCTTCAGGCCTTCATGAGCTTCCCTCTGTCTTCCAAATCTAGCCAGGACACCTCAAGAAATGACTCTTCCTTTCTGCAACCATAAAGGCGAAATATCAAGCATGGATAATAAGCTTGAGTGGCCTTTGTGTAGCAAGGACAAAATGCTATTTTTAAGTGGCCAGCAGACCATTCCTATTGCTCTGAGTGTAGTCTGGCTCTTGCAATCACTAAAGCTTGGAAACTGACATCTTGAGGCTTGTAAAGCATTTTTGCTTCTAAGGTGGAGCCTGGAATTTGTCCTTAAAGCATTCACACCCATGATTCTGGGAGTTGCCACTTTAGTGAACACTTTTTAGTCTTATAAGTACTTCTTCCTGGCTTTGAGATAAACCTTGAACTCATCAGATAATTTACAGTAAATATTAAGTTTTCTATTTAGTAATGTGTTTCGAGTGTTTCCTTAGCAGGACTATGCCCTTAAAGAAGTTAGTCTTGTGCTTTTCAAGTTAGAAATTTGAGGAGGTTCTCAGTGCATGCTGCGTGCCAGGTAGGGTAAGTTTAAATCAAACAGGTTTTGAGAAGAAGCCTTTGGTCTGCTTTAAAGATTCTCTTGCCTTCGTCTCCATAGTCTGGATCTCTCTAAACAAGGGGATAGGAATTTTCTCCTGAAGAAAATCCATGATCCCACTGCCAATCATCCCAAATTCAAGTAAAAATAAGTCAGCCCTGAATACCTGATGAGGATTAAAGTGCTGAGGGTTTTTTCTTTTTTTCTCTCTCTCTCAAATTTTCTCTGAACTTTGAACAGAAGGACTGTTGAGTAGTCTGTTTTCTACAGAAGACACATGGTTCCTAAAACACCGAAGCACTGAAGGATCGAAAATAAAGAGGGCCCGTGTTGGACTCTAGAAGGAGGGATACACTATATCCACTTTAACCTGTTATTTTTCTTCATTTAATTCTCTTCTCTTAAATCTCCCATTTTGTCATATGGGAGGGGAATTTAAAGGAAGGCAAAAGGACACAGGAGCACAGCGATCTGAACAAGTGGGCCTGGGCTTGCCGGGGAGGATCAGGAGAAGAGTCCAGTCCACAGGAGAGAAGCTCTGCCAGACTTGTGCGCCATGAAAGCATCCCTAGGAATTCTCTGAAGTCCTAACAGGAGATTTCAGTAAAACTCATCAACATCTAGAAAATCCATAGGGTGGGGCTTAGGCTAAATTGAACACTGTAAGATAGACTTGATAAATTTGGGGTAGATGAATAATATGTTGATATACTGCCAATGCTGTGTTTTTCTCAGAAATGTCAAAACTGGACATCATCTGGACTTTTATTTTCCTCTCTGAAAATTATGAACCTAATTGTCTTCAATCACAATCACCATACAGTGAACCTTCAGGCATTAGGAGGGGATATAATGCAGTAATTAGTTGTAAGCAGTGTTCTTCCTGGATAGAAGAAAATTACCTTCCATTGTACATATGTATGTACAAACACACATACATATGTACAATAACACACACAAACACATAAACACCTAAAATTTAATTTTATAGTATGCCCACATATTTTTTACTGAAGTTCTTTCAGAAATTGCTGATGTAATCAGTTGTTCAATATAATAAGTTACATTAATATTGAGTAGTTTTGTAGAATACAGAAAAAAATATAACATCACCTGAATAGTCATTAAAAAGTAGATTCTTGCTTTATCCAATTTATCAACTATAAATTAATCACAGAGACTCTGCACTTGTCTACAAGGAAGATTACAGTAATAATGAAGATACAAATAATTACATAGTAATTCTTTAACTGCTGTGAAGAAATTTATAATAGTCCTGGCCTGTGTGGCTCAGTTGGTTGGGTGTCATCTTGCCGGTTCTGTTCTCCATCAGTGCCCGTGACTGGTTTCCAGGTTCAGTCCCAGTTGGGATGCACATAGAAGGCAGCCAATTGATGTTTTTCTCTCTCATCAATGTTTTTCTCCCTGTCTTTCCTCCTCTCTTCTCCTCCCTCAAAAATAAAAAATAAAAATAAAATTATAAAACAATGCAATGTATATTAGACCTGGGTGTTAAGGACATATCTCGTGGGGTAGAGGAAGAAGAAAGACTGCCTGAGGTTAGTTGGACTTGGTCGGCAATATGGAGAGGGTCCTTTTCCAGACAGATGTAACAGCACGTGTGAGAGTTGCACCGAATAGAGGAGGTTGGTTCTTTATCGAAACTAAAATAAGGAAAGTAAACATAAAAGAGAACAAGAAGAGATAAGATGAGGGTAATCTGCTGATCGTGCAAATTTTATCTGAGGTTTAACATGTTGAAATACTTTGAATCTGTGCTGCTATAATAGAATGTGGCAAGGGTGTTAATGTTATACTATCTCTGGTTATACCATTTTTCACTTGAAATAGTTTAGTTATTGCTCCATCTTATCCTGATGTCATTAACTTCCAATCCTTTTTCTTAATTTGTGAAGGATTTTTAAATTTACAGATTACCTCACATAATATTTCTCATGTAATGACTTTTCACTGTAACAGCTTTTGAAAATATATACCTTTTTTCAGATAAGATTTCCTTTTTCTTCCCCAAAAGTTACACTAAGTGACTAGAGCATAAGAAGTATTATATTGACATTGCTGTTTTAAGCAAAAATACATTCACCAATTTATGGGAAGCCACATTTTCTAATGAAATATGTCATATGAAATAAATTTGAATTGTACAAATCTGCCAAGTGAGAGATTAAGGAGGAAGCCTCTTGTAGAGTTCTTCAGTCTAATCCTCCTGTTTGAGGCAGTCTTGTGTGAAGCATTTGTTTTGCCCTGGCTCCTGGTCTATAATTACTTTATTTTTTTTAAACCATTTCTAGTGCAGTTCTATGTTTACAACAAAAGTGAGAGGCAATACACAGATTCCTCAGTCCTCTCTGGCTCCCACACATGTGAACCTCTCCCATCATTAACATCCCCCCCGCCAGATTGGTACATGTGACATAATTAATGAACCTACACTGATCCATCATAATCACCAAAGTCAATGCTTTACATTAGGTTTTATCTTGGTATTGCATATTCTGTGTGTTTTGATGAATGTATAGTGATGTGTGTCCGCCATTGCAGTATCAGACGAAGTATCTTCATGGCCCTAAAAATACCCTGTGCTCCACCTGTTCATCCCTCCCTCCCTCCAACTTCTGACAACCACCGATTATTTCACTGTCTCCATGGCTTTGCTCGTTCCAGCATGTCGTATTGTTGGAATCATATAGTATATAGTCTTTTCAGATTGGCTTCTTTCACTTAGGAATATGCATTTAAGATTCCTGTGTGTTTTTCAAATCTTGGTAGCTCATTTCTTTTTATTACTAAATACTATTCCATTGTCTGGATGTACCACCATTTGTTTATCCATTCACTTACTGAAGGACATTTTGCTTGCTTCCAAGCTTTGGCAGTTACGAAAAGAGCTGCTATAAGCATCCATGTGTGGGTTTTTGTGTTGACATAAGTGTTTAATGCCTTTGGATAAATACCAAGGACCATGATTTTCGGGCCGTATGAGAAGAGTATGTTTAGTTCTATAAGAAATTGCCAGCCCTGGCTGGTGTAGCTCAGTGGATTGAGCACGGGCCTGTAAAGCAAAGGGTCGCTGGTTCGATTCCCAGTCAGGGCACATTCCTGGGTTGCAGGCCAGGTCCCCAGTAGGGGACACAGGAGAGGCAACCACACATTGATGTTTCTCTCCCACTCTCCCCGCTTTCCTTTCCCTCTTTCTAAAAATAAATAAATAAAATATTTTTTAAAAAAAAGAAAAAAAGAAATTGCCCAGACTACTTTCCAAAGTGGCTGTACCACGCATTCTATTACCACCCACAATGGAAGAGACTTCTTGTTGTTCCACATCTTTACCAGCATTTGGTGTTGTATGTGTTAAATTTGGGCCATTCTAGTAGGGTTGTAGTGGTAGTTCATTGTTGCTTTACTTTGCAATTCTGAGGACCTATGTTGTGAAACATCTTTTCATAGGCTTATTTGTTACCTGTAGATATTTTTTAGTTAATGTCTTTGGCCTATTTTAAATGTTTTTTTTTAATTTTCTTATTGTTGAGTTTTAAGTGTTGTTTGTACATTTGAAATGACAGTCCTTTATCAGATGTGTCTTTTTCAATATTTTTTTCTCCCAGTCTGTGGTTGTCTTCTAATTCTATTCACATTTTCTTTTGCAGAGCAACAGTTTTTAATGTTAATGAAATCCTGCTTATTAATTATTTTTTCATGGAGTCATTCCTTTAGTTTTGTGTCTAAAAAGGTATCACTGTCCTAGCCAGTGTAGCTAAGTTGGTTGGGGCATCTTCCAAAAAAAACAAATGGTGGTGAGTTGGATTTCCAGTCAGGGCAAATATCCAGGTTGCAGGTTCAATCCCTGGTCAGGGTGCATAGGAGGAGGCAACCAGTCAATGTTTCTCTCTCACATCAATGTCTCTCTCTCTCTCTCTCTCTCTCCAAAGGCAATTAAAAAAATAAAAGTGTCCTTGGGTGAGACCATACATGCATACATACATACATACAAAGGCATCACCCTTCCCAAGGTCATCTAGGTTTTCTCCTATCTTATATTTCAGAAGTTTTATAGTTTTGTGTTTTACATTTGGGTGTATAAGTTGTTTGAGATTAATTTTTTTGAAGAGGGTAAGGTCTTTGTCTAGATTCATTTTTTTTTTACATGTGGGTGTCTTGTTGTTCCAGCACCATTTGTTCAAAAGTCTGTCTTTGCTCCATTGTATTTCCTTTGCACCTTTGTCAAAAGTCAGGTGACTATGCCCTGCCTGGCATAGCTCAGTGGATTGAGCGCGGGCCTGCGAACCAGACGATCGTGGTTCGATTCCCAGTCTGGGCACATGCCTGGGTTGCAAGCCAGTTCCCAGCAGGGGATGCACGAGAGGCAACCATACATTGATATTTCTCTCCCGCTCTCCTTCCCTTCCCCTCTAAAGATAAATAAATAAAATCTTAAAAAAAAAAAGTCAGGTGACTATATTTTTAAAGGTCTACTTCTGGTCTCTCACTGTTTCACTGATTTTTTTGTCTATTCTTTTAGTAATATCACACTGTCTTGAACACTATTGATTTATAGTAAGTCCTGAATTTGAGTAGTGCTGGGCTTTGAAATTTGTTCTTCTCCTTCAATATTGTGTTGGCTAGTCTGAGTCTTTTGCCTCTCCATATACTTTAGAGTTAGTTCATCAAGATCCATAAAAATGTTTGTTGTGATTTTGATTGAAATTGTTTTGAATCTATACACCAAACTGAGATGAATTGATACCTTGACAATATTGAATTTTCCTATGCATGAACATGAAATATCTCTTCATTTATATAGTTGGGTTTTTTATTTGTTTAGTAAATAATCTTCATCAGAGTTTTTTAGTTTTTCTCATATAGACCATGTACAATTTTGCTATATTTATGCCTGTTTCATTTTGGGGGTGCTAATGTAAATGGTTGGGGGTTTTTAAATTCTACTTGTTTATTGTTGATATCCAAGAAAGCAACTGACTTTTGTATTAACATTATGTACACAACTTTTCTATAATTGTTTATTAGCTTCAAAAGTTTTTTGTCAATTCTTTCATATTTCTCAGTATATACTAGTGTCATCTGAAAACAAAGACAGTTTCCCTTCCTGTGCTATCTGTATAACTGATACTTTCCTTTTCCCGCCCCATTGTATTAGTAAGCACTTCCAGTAAGATGTTCACCAGGAGTGGTGAGAAGAGACATCCTTGCCTTGTACTTCATTTTGGTGGAAAAGTTTGGGGTTTCTCAGCATTCAATATGATGTTAGCTCTAAGCTTTGTATGTAGTCTTTATAAAGTTGAGAAAATTGTCCTCTATTCTTAGTTTACAGAAAAATTTTAACAAGGATAGGTGTCGAATTTTATCACATTTTTTTCTGCATCTATTGATATGATTATGTGTTGTATTTGTTTTGTCTGTTGATGTGATGGAATACATTAATTGATATTCAGATGTTAATCCAGTCTTGCATAAATTAGAAAAATCCTGCTTGGTCATGGTATATAATTCTTTTCATACT
>PVKM010021335.1:0-22663 GCA_004027735.1 Carollia perspicillata
AACAATGCCACTATTTTTAAACATGTGACTGCACATTATACATTCACATATTATTAAAGTAGTAATAGCACTATAAATTTATGGGGTGTTATTTTATGGATCAAATAAATGAAACACATACACAGTGAAGGTAATGAAAACCTAGTATCCTGGAGAAACCTGTCCGAGTTGTCTCTAATGCCCCAGGGAAGGTGTCTGACTGTTTGACTGTGAACCCTGTAGAGCGGCTGGGGAACCGTGACAGCAAAGGGCAGGAAGGTAAGATCAGTTGGTCTAAAACCTGCCGTATTTGCTTTGCCTGCTTAACAATTCTCTTTACTCGCCACAACTTCTTTAATTTCTTTTTTTCTCCTAATTCTATAGGGCATGGCTAACAGGTGCTTCCTCCTTAAACCGCAGTGCCCCCGGCTCTCTCAGGGGATATCCAGGACCCTCGGGCTACCTTCAGTGCTCCCAGCACCCCCACAGGGCTGATTTCTGTGCCAGCCTCCCCTTCTCCAGGGCCAGGGAACAGAAGCACCAGAACAGGAATTAGCAGACTGGTGTTCTAGACCTGGTTCCGCTGCTGACTCTGGGGACCATGACCAAGTTCTGACCCTCTCTAGGTTTGTTTCCTCATCTGTATAGGGGAGTATATTTCTAAGTTGCTGAGAGTGGTTGGTGTTAATCAACATATTTTTTGGACTATAAGACACCCCCCCAAATTTGGAAGGAAAATGGGGGTGCATCTTACAGTCTGAATGTAGCTTTACATTTACATTGGTGAAATGTTATTTATGTTACTAAATATTTTACCACATTTTTTGCTTCAAAAAAATTTTTCCCTATTTTCCTCCTCCAAAACCTAGGTGCGTCTTATGGTCTGAAAAACACGGTAAATGACGTATTATAAATAGAGCTCTCGGCACGTAATAGCTGAACCAGACTGAAGCAATCCCAGCTGCATCCTTAAGGTCTACTCTGAATGAATTAAAGAAGGTAACAGACAGTGTTCAGTAAACATCACTCCCCTTTCCCACTGGAAATGTCTTAGGGGTCCCTGACTATCCGCTTCGGGGAAGTGGAAAGTAAATGCTGTGTCCAAGTGACTCCTTGAGCTCTGAACCAGGGGCCAGCTGGAGAACTTTTTTAGTTCTAACACTGCTTTCTCTTTTAAAAGCTCACTGCAAGCTCTCCATGGACTGTCCCTCACACATGGTCTTCAGTCCCCTTACCCCGCCCCCTTTAAATGTGCCTGCATTAGTCAGCTTGGGCCGCCCCAACAAAGTACCAGACTGGGGGGCTTAGGGACAGAAGTTTGCTTTCTTGAAGTTCTGGAGGCTGGAAGGCCAAGATCAAGGTGTCAGCAGGTTCAGTTTCTGCTGAGGTCCACACCTTGGCTTATAGAGGGCCACCTTTTTGCTGTGTCCTCACACATGGCCTTTTCTCTAAGCTCCTGGGGTCTCCTTCTCTCCTAATAAGAACACCAGCTCTACTGGCTCAGGCCCCCCTCCCATCACCTTATTTAACCTTAATTACCTCTTACCTCCTAAGGCCCCATCTCCAAATAAGGTTGCACTGGGGGTTAGGCTTCAATATATGAATTGGGACGGGGTGGGTGTGTGGTACGAACACAATTCAGCCAAAAAACAGTGCCCTGCCCACAGTGCTCTGGTAAACACCTAGACGAAACACAACTCTGTGAATGTGGTCCAACAGGCTTGCGAATGTGACCATACTGGTCATTCTGGAGGGAAAAAAAGACACAAGTTTTAGTCTGCTTTTGATTTATCCTGCACAGTTTTGTATTATTTGGAGTTCTTTAGGTTGTAAGTGACAGATTCTAATAGGAATATATAGAATTTATTAGTTCACATTGTGCAAAAAAAGTAATAACCCTCAAGGATAAGCCTAGCTTAAGCAGGGCTGACTGAAGCCCAGGCTCAATGATGCGGCGAGAAGTTGGTTCTTTGGCTGCCACTGGTCTCCACCCCCATCTCTGGGCTTTACTATCACAAGGCTGACAATGACTCGGGGCCTCCATGATCCTCACAGCTCCTGCTCCCAGAAAAAATGGCATCTTCCCTAGCCCAAGTCCTATGGAGGACTCCTGGATGACAGACCTGCCCCTAAACCGATCACCATGGCCAAGGACTGGAGTCTTGGCCGGGTCTGGCCTGGCTCGTGTGCCACCCCAAAGTAGGGGGAGAGGGTAGGCCCACACAAACCCCCTTCACTGTGGAACGGACTGCGAGTTCCCCTCTTCTTAACCCCTCCCTTTTGAACTGGCTGCTGGGCAAAACACAGCCACTTCCTGGGAGTAACAATGCTGTTAGAGCAAGCAAAACAGGTACGTTGAAAAATTATTGGACTGCCTCTCTCTTTTTAAAAATTTCTCATCTTTGTAAAGTGTCTTACTTCCTGGAATGGTCTCAAACCCGTCTCTACCCAGGTGCTGACAAACAAATGACGGACTTAAAGCAGGTAAAGGACGGCCTCGCACACGGCAGGGCTCTCCCGCAGGAAGAGCTGCACTGTTAATACGCAACTGCAGCCCTTTCTCCTCCCAGCAATCCTGAGAGAGAGCTCGACTTACGGCCCGTCATGGAAACATCAAGAAATTCCTTTAAACATACACACACATACACAGATGGGCTCAGATGAGGAAATAAGTGGTGCAAAAAAAAACCCCAAACCAAAACAAACAAAAACACAACACTGGTGAATGAAATTTACCATTTTGCAACCGTCCAGAAATTTCTTGCTGCCAGAGACATGTCAGAAAAACACAAAATAAACTGTGTCAGCAGTCCACACTGGGGTACAACAAAGTGAATGACAGACACATGGTTCCCGATCTTCCAAACGAGTGACTCCATTAAACTCCAAAAACACAAAACCCAGCAGCATACACCTGCACACGTGTCTTGTTTGTATTTGAACCTAGAGGAATCAGGTTCATTTCAACATGTAAGGACTTTTTAAACTTGACGTGCTCTTTTGCTAGCTCAAACCCTTTTGTAAATCCCCACGTCTTGAACATCTACCACGTAGTCCTTTAGGCCTGGCTCCTGGCCTACTGCCTGGACCAATTCTGCCAGTGCAAAAGCAGGTCCTGCTCCCCAGACTCAGTCTCTCTCAAAATCCCAGCCAATGCCTCACGCTCAGAAATGAGCAGACATCCAAAAGGCAGCAACTGCCCTCTTTCCTGCCAGTTCACCTTCTAGGGACTGTAACAATGGCATATGGTGGGAGGTTAAGGGGAAAAAGCCTAATAAAAATGAATAAAAAGTGTTGAGAAGCCATGATGAATCCAGCTCTGTTCAAGTATGACAGATGGAATGAAAATGTATCAAACCTTTTTTCTGCCTCCAAATAACCCTCAATCAAGTCAGGAAAATATGACAGAGCATTTAAATATTAGATTAGATCCCTCGAGTGTTGTATGGACATTCAGAAAAAAGGGAAATGTATGTGGGCTACAGAAGTAAAGAAGGGCTTCCTGAAGGAAGAGCACATGGAGCTGGGTTTTGCAGGATTTCCTGGGGAGAAAGCAGGGTGTTAGAGACAGGGAAGCCCAGTGGTGTGAGTAGACTGGCGACTAAATCAGCCGTGGAGCAGAGGGGCAATTCCTGGACCTGAATTCCAGGGAGTGCGGGCAGGCCAGGGAGGCAGAAGACTGTGAGGAGCTGGACTGGCAAGGGAGAGAACTTTATATTGCCACTTGGTAAAGGACCGTCCCCAAAGAACCAGAAGCCAGCCTCTCATTCCCTACCCGTCTTTGAAACAAGCTGTATTGAGCTTGTTAGTCAGGGCAGGACGAGCTAATTCGGGCTTTCATCCCAGGGATCTGATTATCTTGAGGGTCCCAACCAAGACCAGGACAATAATTTTGTCAACTGTAGCAAAATGTGTCTTCCTCCCTCCACCTTAGGATCTCTACTTCCCTCAGTCTCTAACAAGGTGGAGACTAACGAAGGTAGGGTCTTTACTCTCCGGCTTGGGAAGTGCTCCGAGGCTCATTTGACTGTGAAAGCATCCTCTGCAGGAAAAGGAATTTCATCACTGAGTACAACACACCCTTAAATCCTACAGTTTTTGATGCCTGGTTCATGAAACTACATCTAGCCCCACCCACAGTTACACCCATCTCCCCTTCCCCCACAAGAAGGCTCTATCATGACTTAATACACAGCTTCGGGTCTACTGCACACAGTGAAAAATGAAGAACAGAGCGCAAGGCCTGAACGCCAGGAGGGAGCCCCGACGAGGACACCCATCTTCCTGAGGCGATCTTCAAAGATGAAGAGGTCCAGGGCCTCCAAAGTGAATGTGGGTTGTCTTTCCTCTTTTGCACTTGTGCTGATGAAGATGGAGGGCAGGCTAGCCTCGAAGACACACAGTGAGACCAATCCTGGCATCTGGCAGGCTCGGAACTGGCTAACTGGGGTGGAAACAATTCCTCTCGCTTGTAAACAAGTACAGACTCCTGACGGCCAGGTGACTGGCTGCACAGCTACCCAACCCAGAAAGGACCACCAGCCAGAGCGAGTTCAGTTACAGACCAAATGTTTAGTCTACACTAGTCACGCACATTTAACACACCTGGACGCACTCTCTCTTAGGAGGCGCCCCCTGGATTCAAAAGCATGCGTGACGGCACCTTTCATGATCTGTCCCTTGTTCTTGAATTTCCAAAGCTCCCACATGGCCATTACCTTATTCTCTCTGAGCCACATCTCTGTACATAAAATATTATTTCTGTTTTCCACAGACAAACTAAGCCCCAGTGAAGTTAAATGATTCATCTAAAGTAATGACGGGGGAACTCAAGAGTTGGAAAATTTTAGTTTAAGGCAATAGTTAAAAAGCCTAGTAGTTATTGCATGTGAAAAGCTAGTGTTTCAGGAACTGCCGTACGGCCCACCCTGACTCCAGGAGACCACCAGTGATTGGCCTCTGTGCTCCAGAAGAGACCGTGAGCAACGAAGGTGGTATTCGAGAAGCTGTGTTCCAGGGAGAGACCAGCTGGTGCCCAGGACACAGATAAAGAAAATCACGGGTCAGAAGATGAAAGGATGTTAGGGAAATTGCCAGACTGCAGCTTTTATCTGATTGGCCTCTTCCCTGAATTCCGAATCCCTTACAGAAAAGGCTGGCTTGAAAGGAAATGTAAGACAGTCTGTTAGGGTACGACCCCGCTGTCTAATAAAGCGCCCACAGAGATTCAATCCCTGTCTCTGCTTACTGGGTTTGGTAGGTGACAGGCAGCACGAATGCCGGCTTTTCTGGTTTCAATGACACAGTTTGTATCATTGGGCCCCAGGTTCCCAAGCTCAGACTCTTCCCACAAACTATAACTGCAAATGTGCACCAGAATCGTCAGTGGAGCCTGCAAATGAGGACAAACCTGGGCTCCACCCCTGAGTATTTGGATTCTGTAGGTTCAAACAGGAGCCTGGGCACCTGCATTTGGATTCTGATGGGCCCTCCCAGTTGAGAACCACTCCATGGGGCCCCCAAGTTGAAGCTCTTTGGTGGTTTCCCATGACACCCAACAGGACCATCCATAATGCATCCCATCATTTCTACAATAGCTGCTTCGAGTGGGAAGGTGGCTCACCACCGAGTTCTCCCTTGGACTTCACTTTGTACCCTCCTGTCCCACTGTCAACACAGTCCACATCACTTCAACAGACATCTAAGTCCTACAGCAGGCTCAGGAAACACAGAGACAGGACACCAAGGTGCACTGAAGGACGGCTGCGGGCTGGGCACCACTACGCAGGCCCTGGGGGAACGGCGGCCTGGGTGCTGGGCTCAGGCTGTGTCAACACAATCAAACCGAGAGCACTGGAGCCCCAGCTCGTCAGCTGTGAGGGACTTAATTAATCTCTCAGACCAGTGAACCTGCCTGTCAACCAAGCCCCGACCTGAGCTCTCAGCTGACTGGTCACACCATGACTGGTTCACTGTGACATAAAGATCCCGACAGACAGGACCGTCACCCGAGGACTGCCCTCCAGCCTTCTGAGTCTGAGCACTTGGGGCGTGGGAGAGTTGAGAGGTGCTCCAGCCCGAGTGTGTCAGGCCTCTTTCCTGGCTTCTAGGCAGCTTCTAATCCACAACTAGATTAGAACAGGATTTAATTAGTCTAATTAAATGCTTTCCTGCTTGAGGGAAATTAAAGGAATTAATTTATTGAGTATCTACTAAGTGATAGGCACCTTGCTAGATGCTTTATGTAAGTAATCTCATTTAATCAGTGCAGTAGCTCTGGGGGGTAGTAACACCCTCGTTTTACAGAAAGACAAACCAAAGCACCCATGGCTTAATCAGATGCTCGAGGTAACAAGGCTGGTGGAAAATCAAAGGTGCCAGCGCTGCGAAGCATCTAGCAGTGCACCCCAAGACTACTACGTAATCCCTAAAGGTGAAAAGTGTTTGCCTCCGCAGAGCAGTGAACTTCAGGGAGAGAGAAGCCACCAATCCCAAGGAAAAGACAAAGCAGACATGGTCACACTGAGGAAAGTGAGAGAAGTCTTCTCCTCCTCCTCTCAGCCCAGCCCCCCTGCCTCAGGCCCTGCACCCGCCCAAAAGCCCTCCCCTTTATTTTCACCCACCCACATTGTATGCTTCTCCGAGACTTGCATCCTCCGTAAAGTCCTCGTACCTGACCACTCGGCAGAACCACTCCTCCTGTGTTCCTTAGGCTGTGGCCGCCCTAGGCCACGCTTTCAGTGTTGCCTTGCACCTTTGCAGGAGAGCGAATTCCTGAGGTGGGGCTAAGGGTTACGAGTATTTGCACTTTCTGCTATGGCTTACATTTAGGAGACTTTCAGAAAATGTTTTTTAAATGAATGGTTTGCTATCCGCAAAAAGGCCCTCCCACCTCCAAAAAGACACACACAGAGTTTTCAGAACCTACGCAGTTGGTGGGACCTCTGTAACTATCCTAAGTGGCTAGCAAATGTCATGCAGATGCTTGTTGGGAACCGCCCTGCCTGGTTTCAGAAGCTGTAACCCCCCATGGCTAAAGCTGAGCAAGAGACCTTGGGACCCTAAGCCACTAAGGAGACAAAGCTTATCTCCCTGACAGGAGCACCGCCTCTGCCCACTTTACTTCACCCTGCCTGGCTCCCAGTGCATGACAGGTTAGCCACTGATAGGTAAGATTCCTCAAGGGAGGGACGACCTAAGACAGGCATGGTCACAAGGGGGCCCTCAGAGAAGGACTTGGGCGGCTATGGAGAAAGGGGGTGATGGACCCTTATCCCTTGGCTTTGACACAGCCTGAGTCCTCATTCTGTCTGCAAGAAGTCTCCTAATCTCTTGGCTGCCTTACTCCCTCTGCTCAACCTAAGCCTGAAACAATGCTGGAGGTGGGTGTGGCCCTGTGCTGGAAAGGGCAAGTTCCCAGGCAATCAGGCCTAAGACAGAATGCATAAAATCCTGTGAAACCTGCTTTGCTAATACCCTTAATTTAAATGATAAGGGTCCAAGCATGAAATGAGTTTGTTTCCCCAAAGTTTTATGGCCCTTTAACTATTTGACCCTGACTCAAAATAAGCCCTCAGAGTTCTCTGAATGTTATCTGATTATTACTGCCTGACAATGATTGATGAACTCTCCATATATGCCATGTATTCATGTGCAAATTAAAGCCTATAAAAGCTTGTCAAGGCAAGGGTCAACGCACTTTCCTCTTGAGAGTTTGTGGACACTGCTTGCAGGTGTCTGCATCAGAGGCTGTATCCTGTTCTGGACTCGTTCCTCTAGCTGAGCCCAGCGGAAGTCTTTCCTCTTGGTTTTCATCGGACCTGCTGTTTCTAACACACGAGATGGCTGCTGTGCTATTATGCACAGGGGTGTGGGGAATGGGGACGAGATAGACTGCGTTAAAATTGAACTGATGAAACTTCCACTGATTCCAAAACAGAGATACAAACAATACAGCAAAATTTTGTAATTTATATACTTCTTTCTTACATCATCAAAGTAGCCCTTTCTTGTAAGTGAAGAAACTACAACCTAGAGAAATAAAGTGAATTACCAAGATGGCAGCTTTTAAGTTTACACTACATGAATTGAGGTCAAATCTTTGAATTCCAGGTCCCAACAATGCCTCTCTTTGAGTAATAGTCAAGAATAATACTTAACATTTATTTAATAATGGAGGATAGATTGGTACTTTTAAATATATCTGCTTTGCCATCCTAACAGCTAAAATATGTTTTCCAAAATAACATTTTGCTTGTAGCTTGTCAGACAAACACAAAGCGCAACTGCCAAGCCCATGAAATCTGTCTGTCCTTCCCTGTCGCCTTCTCTATCTCTCCCCTTCAACTCTCCGCCCTCTGCCCACTTCTTCAAACCGGGTGCCACTGGGGCTGGTCTGGGTAGAGGTAAACATTTGGGGGTTGACTGTGTTTCTGAGTCTCTGTTGTCATTTCTAAGATGCTATGTGGTTAAAGTTAGCATGGGCAAAGCGACTAGCAGTGTCTGGTACACGGCAGGTATTCAGTGACCAAGTTCTGCGCCTACCCCTCCAAGCCTAGCCAGCTTCCACCTCCTGCTTATCTAAGCCATCTTTCCACACCACAGTGGGAACATTGCTAGACCTAGATATCTGTTCTTTAAGGCTTTACAGCACCTTGGGGAATGAGAGGGATGATGCTGGCACTTGACCCCCGGGGGGCTCTCCTAGCTGTGAACTTCAGGTGCTCCCTGCTGCCACTCACTTTAACCTGTTTCAATAGTCCACCAGTCAGAAGGCAAGAAAAGGTATAACATTTCCCAAAACCAGATATAGATTTTAAGTAATAAAAACAGAGCTAGTAAGAGTTTGAACCTCAACCCATCCATAATGTTTAAAAATACAATAACTGGAACAAAACAGATTCAAAGTAGTAATTTCCCATTTTTATGTGATTGATGCATTCTAACTGTGGATTTTGGATCCTGGAGTTGGTATACCACATTCCTTCTGGAAGTAAGTAGGGAAAAGTATCAGGACTTTGAGAAACAGTGGTTTCTAATTTGGGTTCCATTCTCACTTGAGGGATCATGAAGCCAAAAATTACAGTTAAAACTCTTCCTTTTGCAGATGGAAAGGGCCTGCGGTCTCTGATCCAGGTCTTGAGGTGGGAGGTGAACCCCGGAATTCCACAAAGCTGTCTCCAGTGTGCTCGAGTGACCGTCTCTGAGGTGGAGAGTAGCAGGTAAATACGTTTACTTAAACTGTTAGTTCCATACACCTCACGCCTAGGTTTAAAAAAAAATTAAAAAGGCAAAAACACAAGTGAAGCGTGTCTACCACACAGCCAGCCTGGACAGCTAACCTGGTGTCAGAACAATACAGACTAGCAGTCAAGGGCGGGCAGGCAGAATCCCCGAAGGGCTGGAATATGCTGGCCTCACCTCTCAAGGTCTTGGGAGTCTGCAGCTCTCCAGGCTGGGGCCCCGGGCCTCAGTGAAGCACTGTTAAGAGCAGCAGGTTCTGGACTGAGGTCACTTGCAGAGATGCCTTATGAAATGTGGCTGGAGCTCTCTGGCACTCCAGCACCCAGGGTGTGCTGAGGACACTTCGCCTTTTTCCCAGGAGGTCAGCTGTCAGCTTTCTGACATACTCCTCTGAGCTGGCGCCCCCAGCAGGCACCATGGCGCCCGCGTCAGGCCTGCACCGAGCTAGCCACCGACGGCTTGTGCGCTTTTCCTTCCTTGTTAAATCCTCCTGAAAATGAACTGCGTCCACTGCTTACTAAGGTCTACTGTGTGTCAAGCAGTTTAGGATTGAAGGATACGAAGCTGAAAATACAGGACTCATAAAACTTCTTGGGGACCTTAGTCCGCATATGGCATGTACCTAGTCCGTGTCAAACTCAGACTTCCTTTTAAAAAGGAAGGTGGCCCTGTGCTCTTGGGGTTGGGGTGTGTATATGGAGGCCCATAAACATGTGTGGATAAGAGGACGGAGTCACGCCCAGTGCCCGTTCCTCCCTTACGTACATGTTGAGAGAGAGTGCTGTGATTTATCAAGTAAGTTCACGTCCTCACTTAATTCTCAAAGCATTACAGATTTGCCTGGCAAGAATTGCTATCCCCATTTTCCAGCTGGAACGATGGAGACAAAGAAGAGAGACAGTATGTGGCAGAACCAGGCACATAAGCCAAGACAAGAACCCTAACACCCTCATCCTTGTATCCTCTCCGCAGCTCTAGAGCCTCACAGGAGGAGGGGGGCTGCTGTGACCGACGGTGGCCCAGCTCACCTCCCCATGGGCACGCTGATGCTGGCCCACCTGCCTGCGTGCTGCTCTGGCTCTGCATTTTTTTCCTACCTCCACTCTGCCTTTGCCTCAGGAAACTTCCCATCTCAGTGACAATCTGTCTGCTCCTCCCAAGCCAATGGTTCTCAGAGTCTGGTTCCCAGACCTACAGCATCAGAATCACCTGGGAATGCATCAGACTTGCAGGTTTCAAACTCCACCCCAGACCTCCTTACTGGATCTGAACCTCTGGGAGGGGGCCCAGCAATCCAAGTTTTCAGAGCCTTACTGCATGAGATTCTCTTGCAAGTCACAGCTGGAGAGCCACCTTGGCCTCAGCTAAAAAAGCTAAGCTCTTCGCTAGTGCCGGTGTTGCCCCACTGTGCTCACCTGGCCCCACACACGCAAACCCTGCGAGGAAAGAAGAAAGCCATCTGTCTGGAACTGTGCAGTGGGCACAGAATGCAATCCCGCCCCGCGAAGAGCTTCAGGGCCGGCTTAGCCAGGAGCCTAGGCAGGGGCAACAGACTTCTTCTTCCTGGCTTCCTTTCCTTTGACGGCCCCACTTTCTCAGGCCAGCAGTGCAGTGGCCTTTAACTAGACCTTTCCCACCTCGCCAGACCCGGCTCCCAGGCTGGGAGACCACCACCAGGGATTGCCTTTGTGGACACACCCCCTCTCCCTGACTAGGAAACGCAGAGAAAGGCTCGAGCTCTGTGGCAGGCAGTAGCTAAGGCTTATTCCATCTGGAATAAATGCCAGCAACAGAGTATGAACCTTACAGTTACACTACTTTCTACAATTCACAAAACTCTTCTGTTAACTCTCATCAGATCAGAGAAGCTAATTTTGAAACTGGGATTAGAACCCAGGACTCCTGTTTCACTCTCTAAGGACTGATCTACTGTAACACATCAAACATTAAATAAATTCTTGTTAGTTATTAATGGGGCTATTATAAAACAATAAGTTCTGGTACCCATGTAAGGACACAGGCCCCATGTCACCAGAGCATGTTGCCACATGAAAAAAAATAGTCCTGTTCACAAGCCCAGTCCATTACAAATAACGCAGGGACACACTCAAACGAAGGAAAACTTCCCGGGTCCAAAGCCCCAAGTTGGCAGAAAGGGCAGGGACAACCTATGTGGCCCTGCTTTTCTTTCAGGAAATCTGATGATTCTCTCATCTACTCCCTTGATTTTGATTAAAAGGCCACTAGTTTCCTCTTACGAATAATGAAAAGTGGTTATTCCATTATCATTGTATTGCAGCAACATTTGGAGGGAACAAAAAGGGCCTGCAAGAGACAGAACTGAGGTTCCCACACAATCTTTGCCCATCGACACGGTATGTATGCTTGGTTCTAAAACACACAGAAATTCCGTGCGAGAAATGAGAAGCTGCCCGAGGTCAGAAACAGACACATACACACTTGCTTCCATACATTCCAAAGACGTGGAAACACGCACAGGGATGACTGGACAGCCCTCCCATTCCTCCTCCTTTATCTTCATTTCTTCGGAACTCTCTCTCCTGGAACATCCCTTCCACATTCACGCCCAGACACGGATTCCCAGAGAAGAGATGGAGGAAAGCGAGGGAGTAAGATTCACAAAAGACTCCAGTTTGGAGCATTAATAATGACAGCAGCTGGGAGGCTCACAAAAGCAAAACAGGATCCTGTTAACAGGGCATTATCAGGGCACTTCCCAGAACACCGCCAGCCGCGAGATTACTATCGATGAGGAAAATCAGAGCCAAAATCAGATCCCAACTAAGCAGGCAGACTCGCAGGATTTTTCCCCTTCCCTGCTAAGATTAGCATTTTTAAGAGAGCAGTTGACTCCATGAGTTTGACAAAGGAAGAAAAACAAAAGATAGCAAGAGACTCATTCTGGATGAACAGCTGCTATTCTGTATTCATAACTCTACACCTGCAACAGAAGCTCCAATGAGGCACAAGGTGGGGTCCTCGGCAAATTTACACACCGGCAAACAATTACGCACGCTGCATCTGTGCATGCAGCAAGCACCCTGACCTGCACCACCACGGCACCTCCGACCCCCATGGCCGGGAAAGACCCACCGAGTGCAGCCAAGAACCCCTTTTGTGTGTGTGAGAACCAGCCAGAGCTGAAGCTGTCATTACACAGCAAAAACCTAGCGAGAACAAAAACCCAGCAGCAGACTGATGTGGAAAACCCAGAACATACCTGATTTCTTCAAATGCGAACATGACCTAGTCAGAGACAATTTCCTTAGATTGTCTGGTAGCCTTTTTGGTTCGGAGGACAACCATTTAGTCAGTCAGGTGCTGCAAAGTGCAGAAAAAAGAGGCGGGGTTCTCCCCCCGCCCCAGTATTCTGAAGTAAAAGGCTTTCTGCAGACAGGGGCCTGCAGCCTCCAGCTCCGCCAGCTGCTGACAAGCGGCAGCTAACAGGGGAGGCAGCGAGAAAACCATGTGATCATTCCAGCGAGTCTGATTAATGCAGTGGATGCCTGGGCTCCAGGCTGGGTGCTGGATTAGCCCAGAGGAGTAAGTGCATGCCCAGGATCCTGGGTAAACCACAGACCACATCCCGCATCCAGACCAGGCTTTTGAGGGGGTAAAAGCTTAAAGGAATGAGAGTACAACCTGTTCCACTGTGACCTGCCTGATTACCTCATCTTCCTGCAGCTGCTGCTGCTATCACGACCAGATAGTGGTCAGTGGATGTAGTATGGAGTGATACCTGGCTACACTGCACTGAAGATTCTGCGGAGTCCTGTATTATATACACCCATCCACCACCAAACCTTACTTTACCACAATGCATAAAGGGCTTTGGAACCTTCAAAGCCATGTTTTATGCCATCCCTTTACCATGAACAACATGACCTTGTAGGTCAGTCATGATGGGTGATCTCATTTCTTTGATGATTCATTTAGTGAGTGTCTAATATGTACCAGGCTCTTATCAGTTCCTTGAAGTACAAAAGTTACTGTAATAATTTCAGAACAAATGTTAAAAAAAAATAAAACAAAAACAGACTAAGAGGGACACCTAAAACAGGAGCAGAGCCACAGAAATGGAGGTCACATGGAAGGTTAGCAACAGGGGAGTGGGAGGAGACGGGAGGAGGTACAGAGAATAAGTAGCATAGACGGTGGGGAGAAAATAGACAGGAAGAGGGCAAGAGTAGTGTGGGAAATGTAGACGCTAAAGAACTTATGATACATGGACATGAACTAAAGAGGGGGAGGGTGGGTGGGAGGGAGTGTGTAGGATGGAGGGAAATGAAGGGGGGAAATGGGAGAACTGTAATGGCATAATCAATAAAATATATTTTTTAAAAAATAAATAAGTAAAAAAGGAAGTAAGATGTCAGCCTAAAAGAAAAGAAAGAGAAATGTTTACGTTTGTAAAGTTCAAGCTGGCAAAATTTGGCAAATGAGCTGAGGTCACATTCTATACTTGCCATTAAGAAGAAGCTTGAGCATTTGGACTGCAAATCTTAATATGGGAGATAAATCTCAAATAAAACCCTGTGAGTCACTCAACCTTTTTTCTCCGCCTCACACCACAAAGATAATCAGTCACTAGTTCTGATTCTACCTCAAAAGGGTTTCTTTGAATCCAGCCCTCTGCCCACTCCCCGCCCACCGCCCGAGCACCCGCCTGCAGCATTTCTCGGCGGGTCTGTTGCACTGTAACTGGCCTTCCTTTTCCCCTCCCTTCTCTCCAAATCTGCCAGAGCAATCTCTCTGAATCTATTTGGATGGCTCCTATTTGAACCCTGCATTAGCTCCTCAGTGCCCACAGTGTTAAGGAAAAACCCCTCGGCCCAACACACAGAATCTTATTTTTCCAATTCTTTCTTCCATTAAAACTCGTCACGGATGCCCAAATCCAGCCAGACATTCCTACTTCCCAAAACATGCTGAGACCTCCTTTCTTCTGTCTGTGAGCCAACTGCCTACATCATCCCTCGATCCCTCTGTGACTTGCACCCTTCCTCGTGGCCCATACACTGTTTCCTGGGTTGGCCATCCCCGGGTGCCAGGACAGCCAGCTACTGTCCCTGCCCCACAAATCCCTGCAGTGTCTGAGGGTGGGGGGCTCTGCAGGATTAAGTTCTACATGCCCTGTGCCTGCCACAGGGCTGGGCGGCCAGGAATTAGCCAATAAAGGTCTGCTGAACGAAGCTCCTCACTCTCGCAGTAGGTGCTCTGGGGTGAATGCACTGCTCCTCTCACATTATCTATGTGCCAGCGTCCAGAACTTGCCTCAGAGAAATGAAGTGATAACAGCCAACTGAGGCGGACTGATTAGTAGGAAATTCCAGAGAATCCTGTAGTACCTCCAACCACACAGCACTCAGCGACTAAGCTGATCCAGAATGCCTTCCATGGTATTTCTGACAAGTCTCCGCCTGAGACCCTCTGCTTGGCAGAATGGTGATATAACAGAAAACAGGGGCGAGTCAGAGTCAAACTAACCCAGGTTGAAGCCCCAGATCCGCCACTTAGTGACTCAGTGGTAACTGGCCAGCTACTCAAGTTCTCTGAGCCTTGGCTTCCCAGGAAGGACAACCAAATAATATGGATACCACTCATGCCTCTCTCACAGGATGGCTGCAAGGGCCCAGCAAGCTGGGACTGTGCAGTGGGGAAGGTCTTTATCAAGTACGTTACAGGAACCGTCCTCGCCATCTTTACCACTGCACAAGCTGGTCTCTCGGGGCGGTGCTGCGAGTCAATGGCTCTTCTTCCCAAGGAGCTCACCCCTCGTGGAAGTGGGCAGTCAGTCTGTTTACCGGTAGCTCATCTAATTGTTTTTTTTTTCCCAGGGGAAGGGGAATAAAGTATTTCTGTCCTATGATTCTCAGGACAAAGGATGTGTGTATATGTGTGTGTGTGTGTGTGTACACATACACATATAAGGTATATAGATATATGTATCAAATCACTGTCCTAAATCCTAATTAAAAAAATAAAGCAGTAGAGATTACCCAAGTCTTATGAAAAATAATTCTCCCACACCAAATATAATCAGATGACTTATTTTGTCTTAAAATTTTTTCAATTACAATAGAAAGTCAGCATTATTTTGAATTTATTTCAGCTGCACAGCATAGCTAAACAATCATATGCTTTACAAAGCGTTTCTGCCAACGTTTCTAGTACCCACCTGGCACCATAGTTATTGTAATACTATTGACCATGTGCCCTGTGCTGTACTTTGCATCCTGTGAGTGTTTTGTAACCACCAATCCATGCTTCTCGGTCCCTTCGCCTTCTTTGCCCAGTCCTCCAGACCTCCTCCCCTCTGGCAACTGTAAGTCTGTTCTCTGTGTGTATGAGTCTGTTTCAATTTTATTTTTTCATTTATTTTGTTCTTCAGATTCCACATTTATATGAGATCATACGGTATTTGCCTTTCTTTGACATTTCATTTACAATACCCTCCAGGTCCACCCATCCTGTCACAAACAGTAAGATTTAATTCTTTACTATGGCCAACTAATATTCCATTGCATATACGTAACACTTCTTCTTTACCCACTTGTCTACTGATGGACACTTGGGTTGCTTCCACACCTTGGCTAATGTAAATAATGCTGGGATGAACATAGGGTGCACATGCTCTTTCATACAAGTGTTTTGAGTTTCTTCAGATATATACCCAGAAGAGGAACTGCTAGGTCATAAGGTAGTTCCATTTTAATTTTAATTTTGTTTTAATTCTCATCAGAGGATATGTTTACTGACTTTAGAGAGGAAGAAAGAGGGAGAGAATGAGGGAGAGGGAGAGCGGAGGGGAGGTGGGGGAGAGACAGACCTTGACATGAGAAACACTGATAGGTTGACTCCTGTATGCACCCCGACTGGGGATCGAACCCACAACCTAGGTATATGCCCTAACCAGGGGATCAAACCTGCAACCTTTTGGTGCATGGGATGTTGCTCCGATCAACTGAGCTATGGGGCCAGGACTCCATTTTTAATTTTTGAGGAACCCCCATACTGTTTTCCATTGTGGCTGTACCAATCTGTGTTCCCACCAAAGTGCATAAGGGTTCCCTTTTCTCCACATTCTCACCAGCACGTATTGTTGACTTATTGATGGTAGCCATTCTGGCAGGTGTGAGATAATAGCTCATTGTGGTTTTAATTTGCATTTCTCTAATAATTAGTGACTCTGAGCATCTTTTTATATGTCTATTGGCCATCTGTATGTCCTCTTTGGAGAAGTGTCTATTCAGGTCCTCTGCCCATTTTTTAACTGGATTGTTTGCTTTTTTGGTATCGAGCTGTCTGGGTTCTTTGTACCTTCTGGATATTAACCCCTTACAGGATGTATCAATGGTGAATATCTTCTCCCATACAGCAGGTTGTCTTTTCATTTTGTTGATGGTTTCCTTGCTGTGCAAAACCTTTTTTTTTTACTTTTTAAAAAAAGAGTTTATTTTTAGAAAGAGGAAAGGAGAGGGAGAGAAACATTGACGTGAGAGAGAAACATCAATTGGTTGCCTCTCGTTTGTACCCCAACCAGGGACCAAACCTGCAACCCAAGCATGTGCCCTGACTGAGAATCAAATTGGCAACCTTTTGCTTTGCAGGATGATGCCCAATCCACTGAGCCACACTGGTCAGGGCTGCTGTGCAAAACCTTTTTAGTTTGATGAGGTTCCTCTGCTGTTTTCATTTGTTAAACACCTGGTTGCACTCCTGGATGGATGGGGGTAGGAGCAGCTGACAATCAACCAGTTGCAAGGTAAGGGAAAGGAGACACTCAATGATTACGTGAGGGTTTGTTGGCTGGTATAAAGGTCAAAACCTACATTCCTGCATTCCCTCCCTGGCATTCCCTCCCTGCAAGCGTTGTGGAGGAACAGCAGGGGGCTGGCCTGGCGGGAACTGGCTTTTGTGCTTTCCCCTGGCCAACGAGCAGGCCCAGAGCGGCAGAGGCCTGGTGGGATGGAGAACCTCTGGACTTGGGGCCTTTTCCCACCAGTGATCCAGGAGTCTCCTCTTGGAGAGCTGGTTCCCTCAGGGCAATTTATAAGGTCCTGGTAGGGAGCAGAGTTGACAGAAGTGGTGAGTGAACAAGCTCCAAATCCTACACCATGTGCATTTTAGACATAATTTTAGGCAAGTCCCCAATTTACTAATAAGGAAACGAGAGACCGAAGTGGTTAAGTAACTTGTCCAAGGTTGTATTACCATTAAGAGACAGAACAATGACTTGGACCCAGGCTGGTTTAGCGCCAACACTTTTTAACCCCTTGAGCCTGTTGGCATCCCTATACCAATGATCCAGCTGCCTCCGGAGAGGACGTATCCTACAGACTCCCAGGCCCCTTGTGGCCTGAGGCATGGTGGCGCTCTGGGGTTCTCTCACTCAACTGGCCAGCTAATGTCCAGATTTCATGGCCAGGCTGAGACCGCTGGGGACTGAAGAGGGCCTCAGCTGCCCCAGGAAGGACCGGGTGGGAACCTGAGTTGACCTGGCCTTGGCACCACATTCAGGACAGGGTCTGTTTCAGAGGCTGGGCGCTCCCACTTGACCACTTGATAACTACTAACACCAAAGTGTCAGGAACAGGGACGCCTGAGAGGGTCCATGACTCCTAACCAGTGACCAGGGTGGAGACCCCTCACTGGAATGGCACTTCGGTAGCCACACGGTGCTGGAAAAGAAGTCATCTCAGGTTGTCCGCCAACGGCTCAAGGCCCAGACAAAGCACGTTCCCACTCTGGGACTTCCGCCTCCTTTGCCAGATATTACTTTCAGCCTTTCATTAGAAATATCACTTCCATGGAACACAGAGCTGAAGTGAACATAAAACTGACAAAGGGAGACATTTCTGGCTGAAGGAGGAGTGGAGGAGCCCAGAGTCCCTGCGGCAGGCTGTCCCCTCCTCCGGCAGGGACAGGCCCAGGCTCAGCCTGGTAACACCTGGCCTCAGTGGCCTGGCAGCCCCGTCTGGGCGGCCGTTCTGGGGAACTCCGCACTCATGTCCTCATGCCCACCCCAGTCACCCGGACTCACTTCCTCTCTCTAGTCTCATCTGAAGAATCAAAGGTTCTTGACTGGGCCCTGCCGTCACGGCAGGACGACTGTCCTCTACAGTCACTCGACATGCAAGTGCCGAGGTGTCTCCAGGTAGCTGACAACTGGGGAGAGTAAATGAGAAGGATGTTTTGAACCAGTACCGTTGGCCTAACAGGTACCTTGGTTTAGCAAGCGACATGTCTTTCCACGTGAAATGGCCAATTTCCCCAGAAAGTGAACTTATGATTTGTGGTATTGAATCCTCATCACAGTCCCTTTGGAGACTGCCGATCTGAGAGCTCAAAGCCCTGTGGGCCCGCGGCCTCATAACCAACGTTTCTTCTCCCACTTGGTTAGACTGCAGGCTCACGGCTGTGACGTGTGTGCCGCCAAACAGACCCTGGGCAAGTGAACAGAGTCTACTCTCCAATCAGGGGAACAGCAATGCTCTTCTGACGCATAGGGACATGTGCACTCACTGCTGGGCCGCGCAAAGATGAAATAGGAGGAGACAGTCACCACCGAACCCTGACTCTCTTCTCTTGGCCCACCCACAAATTCTCCCAATAAGCAGAGGGCGGAGTGGCAACAGAGGTGCCTAAGAGAGATCCCACTGGCCACTTCTTTCCAGTCTGACTCCAGTTCCCTAATCAAGAGTCTCCTCACCTCCTGCCTGTCTTACTCCCTTCCTGCGGTCACCTGCCCTCACACCTTCCAGTTCAAAACCCCACAATGCTTGTCCACTGTCTGCAGACTCAAGTCCCAGCAACCCAGCCTGGCATTCAGCTCCTCCACACACCTCCCACTCTTGCCAGCTGGACCCAGGCTGGCCTCCTCACTGATCCCGCACACTCACGCATGCCACCTCCCCGTCCACAGCACTTCTCTCCTTCTCTCCACAAATGGTTATGGAAAGTGTGCTTCTGAGTCTAGCTCTACTGTCCACCTGAGAAATCTCGCACAGATTCTTACCTGTCTAAGCTTCAGCGTCCTAACCTTAAAAAGGGGATGACGGCACGTATGTGGGGATGCTGCAGAGGTGCAACCCCGGCACATGTGAACCGTCACAAGAGGTAGATGATATTGTCACATGTTTCTAAACCCCATCGTGTCCCGCTGTGGACCAAAAGCAGCCTATGGCGATCTGTAAAGCTCCCCAGTTCCTATGAGTCAATGGATATGGATATTTTTAATCCCATTTATTGTCCTGTGCCGAGGAGTGGCGTCTGTCCACTCCATGTCTGAGGCCCCTACCCAGGTGAGAGTCGCTGGGGACAGGGGCTGAGGGGACTGGCAGAGGAAACTTAGAGTTTCGCTCCTCGAACCCCCTATCAGAAATACACATGCGATCTGAGTGGAAACAGCACGCTTGCTGTGCAAATAAAGCTTCGAGAGAAATCCATCATAATTTGGGGCCACTACACTCAAATCCTTCTATTTTGTAACTATGGGGGCCCACTATCCACGACTTCTGTTTTTGGTCCTTTTTAAGCCTTCGCCAGACACAGAACATTCCTGGGTACATCAGAGGTCTCTGGTCAAACCTTTTTAAATTCATTAAATGCATTTTTATTCCAGTTGAATTAACCTTTCCAAAAGTTAAAAAAATAAAAATAAAAACAAAAAAATCTTGAATTGTCAGAAATGAGTGAGTCCTATACTCTAAACTAATTCCCTCAGATTATACAATTCAATTGAACTTCCACAGTGACATTTAACTTTAAAATAGAAGTTTTACATAAGCCATCCCCTGACTCTACTAACTGAAAGCTATACCCCAAAAGCACTCCACCATAAAGCAAATACAACAACAACACATTTTTCAGTCTACCACTTCTCAAAAGTAGCTTATTGGTAATTATTTCTGCATGCCTGTCCACATCCATCTCTCTCCCCAAATGAGCTACCACGTGCTAGACATGACTCCAGGTGCTGCAGAGAGCACCGTGAAGACGCTCGAGCCCTCACATTCACAGGTGTTTGCACTTAGATGTCTGCACTCTAAGGAAGGGAGTCAGAGACTGAATGAGTGAGAAGGGATGATAACATAGGGCAATGTGCCAGAGAGGGGTTGGAGGCTGTGGAGAAGTAGCAGAAAAGGCTCCTCAGGTATGACATTTAAGCTGAGATGGGAATGACAAACAGGGGACAGTTGTGCAAACATCAGGGAAACATCACGGCAGGCAGAGGAGACAGCTGGCGCTCTGCAAAGGCCCCAGTGGGCAGAATCAAGCCTGCATCCCTCCCTCCCTGACAGGGCGGCTGGACTAGAGAAGTCCGGAAGAGCAGAGGAAGACAAGACAGAGAGGTAAGCAAGGCCTTATCAGCCAGGGAAGCGAGCCTGGGCCAGTTTTAGAGGGCAGTAACTTGACCTAGTTTCATTCTCGGAAGAAAAGCAATGTGGGGAGACCAGCTGGGAGCTCTTGGCGCAGTCCAGGTGGGAGATGATGGCCTGGACTTGGTGGCACCAGGAGACAAGAGAGAAGCTGATGAATTTTAGTTAGGTAGTGTTAGAGGCGGTCCTTCCCACACTCAATTATTTCATGTGGTTCTTTAGATTACTAATGAAGCAGAGCAAAGATTAAAACATTTCAACAGAAACCCGAAGACCACCACCAGGACCAGAAGCCAAAGAAGGGCATGCTCCCCAGTGGAGTGACCTTGTCTCATCTTTATCGTTCTGTCCCAGGGCCTGGCCCCGGATAGCTGTCGAATTCATGAATCAGCAGTTTGTAGACTGAGAGAGAAGATTTCATAAAAAGATGAAATTGGATTAAGTCAGCAGTCCTCTGTCTCATGCAAGCATCCGATAAAAGGGCAGATCATCCTTTTGAATAAACACACGTGCAGCTGCTCCAATGTCACTGAGACACACAAAAATTAGCCAAGAAAATCTTACCAGGAATAGAAGGAGAATCAAGAAGATAAAAGCCCATAAAGCAAATTCACATACACAATCAACAACTAGTTCCTGGGCACCAGCTACGAGTCCAGGCGGTTCTGTCCCGGAGAGGAGAGGTCAAAGAACATTCAGGCCCACTTCCGGCCTCGCCAACAGTCAGGAACAGACCACACACGACACTGAAATGAGAGTCGGGATGGTAAATCGGGGTGCACAGTGGCTGAAGCCGGGGTACAAGATTTTACTGTCAGTAGTCGGGTTTTTCCCACTTCAACTCACGGTTCTTATCAAGATCCCCGGGAGTCCTGGTGGTACCACGCAGGCATCCATGAGCTTGGAGGGCCGCTCCACTCCTTACCAGCCGAGTGCCCGGGGCAGTGGCCTCTACCTGCCGGAGTGCAGAGTCCCCGCTTGTTCACCTACAACATGTGGATGACGACTCTTGCTCTGCTCCCTCACAAAGAAAACGGTGAGGGCCAAATACAATAGCAGGTGTGCCAATGTTTTATAAATTACAAGTGCTTTATACATAAATAATTGTGCTATTATCAACAACAAAGGAAATTATCCTTCTCTACTCTGTGCCGTCTGAGATCTTGATAAGGTGGGGATTTTAAGCATCCAGTCCATATAATTAAATGACCCACAAATGCAACTTAGTATCCAAGTGACCAAGAGAGAATTTTGATAAAGACCCATAATTGTGGGCATTCAGGCCCAAGAGGACCTTAAAGTTAAATTACTCTAACCCTACTCAGCCTAGCCACTTAAGACACTTATTCCTCAAAATGTACCCATTCTGCCAGAGTCTAATTTTCAAAAAGCTAAAAATGTAACTCCCATACAAACGGACACTAAGATTGTGTCAAGGATTGATTTAACTCATTAGTGAGGGACCAGCAGGATGGCAAGGCTGGTTCACAGGTAATACAGGAAACATACACATACAGTCAGTGGACAAAAAGAAAGCTCTGATCATTTTTAAAGTAGGACACAAAACTGGTTAATGGACCACAGAGCGATTAAGCCAAAACCTTTAAGGTTATCTTTTCTACTAAACAGAAATTAATTTTAGATCTCCGCTGAACAAAAAGCCATTTGTAACTTACCAATTTCCTATAAGTTAACATTTAATTTTACAAAAGTCAGTCTTCTCCGAGAATGTCCCTTCGATGAGATTGCTGATAATGCTCTCGAGTGATATTGAAAAGACACACAGTAATCTTTTTGCCTTTTCTCCAAGTTTTAGATAATTTTCCTAAAACACCTTTTAAAGATCTGAACTAATTCATTATCCATCCCAGTGAACTAGCTGATAAAGAAGGTCTTTCCCGTCTAGTTTATTTTAGCTTCTGCCTCATTTACATCCTCTTAATTTGTGAAATTCTTCAAATGATTGAAGTTAATTCTAAATTACTGCTTAGTCTTCCTGAATCTGGGGGGGCCCTGTTTTCCAGAACTTTCAGCCTTTG